>VOPJ01014121.1:0-40824 GCA_014673585.1 Semibalanus balanoides
TTCACTATGAATTACTTAATAAACATTGTGATGATGATGATGATGATGATGATGATGATGATATTTGTAGCACAAAATATCATATTTTTGCAAATAATGGATGCAAAGTAGAGGTGGCAAAACGTGGAGTCGAGGAACCGGTGTCTACATAGACCCGGTCTGGAGCCAGTTGGTCATAGGCCGGTTCCTGTCAAATCATAACTGGTTCCAACTGGGTCCAACCTTCGCTTTCAGCGCAAATAGGCCTAATGCATCCTGGCCTCACTTTTGGCAATTTTAAACACATTGTACAGCTAACCCTTAAACAATTTGAGTTACACTCACTCTAATCAATTCTTACTGCAGTCAAATAATTATTGAACAAAGCATGTTTAATGCTTAGTCCTTGACCAATGACCTTGCTATGCAATGGCGCAGGCCTTATACTGAAATGTGAAATCATTGAAAATCACATGATACACAAACATGTGTATCCTGTGTATAAATGGATATATCGCTTGTATATAAATTTGTATATAAACGTTGAATACCTCTCGTAAAATTACCTCTCAACAAATCGCATACGATAAATACGTCGCCGTCCGGGGCCAATTTAATCTCCCGAATGCAACACGGTTTTCTTAAACGTTGATTGACTGATAATGGAAGAACGATTCAGATTCATGTTTCATGTCTGCATTGTGATGCATTAAATAACAGTTGTTGAAAATTCACGTTTTTTATTTTAATCGAGACCATTAAATAGGTCGACATTTGGAGCCAAGCTAAACTGCCGATTTGAAGTCACTTTTTTCAAATGTTTATTGATTGCTCATATAAGTTTGGTATACATTCGCAAAAAATAGAGTGCATGTAAAACATGATATGCATTGATGATAAATAGCACTGTGTAGGCAGGCTAATTCTAGCTCGGACAGTGAATTCGATACCAAGCACTTGTTAGTAAAACCGACCGTTATAAGGCTGGAACGCTTTTCAAGTTGAACATTGAATATATTTTGGTAGGAATTCTTATATGCAGATTTATCCATGTATAATTTATTTGTGTTTTTCCTATTGATTTTAAATAATAACTAATAGCTCCATTTGTTGTGGAAAAATAGAATTATTTGCCCTTGATGCAAGCAATCTTATTGATTGTTCTGGTGTATTACGCCTAACCCGACAATGACTGGCGGGTCAATATTGTCCTTCTCATAAGGACCAATCGCAAAAGCACTCAATCAGAAGCCAATAAAGTTGTCATGTCCCAAGTTTATCTATAGCATTTTCTTGTCCACCCCGTAGCTCAGACGGGCGAGTGCTGGGCTTCTGACCTCCCTCAATGTGGCAGGCCGGGTTCGAGTCGCTTCGGCACTCGCTATGCGTCCCTGACTAGGATGGCCTGCGTCTACTGGCAGCGGGGGCACTCGACGCACACGCACAGGTCAGGTGACGCCAGTGGGCGCAGCGTATCTTGTCCAGGTAGGTATGCTCAGGTACGCAAAACTTCCGGTTACCTGGAATTGCGAGGCCTGATGGTTGGGTCACGGCCTGAACAGTGTGCCACAAGCTCTGCTTAGCGCGGAACATGACCTCGAAGATTCGTTCACTGAAACGATTTTGAATCATTTATATAAAAATCGAACTGAGAAAAATGTCGAGAACTTCGTTTATGACACTGTACCTTAATTCAGCGATGTCACAATCTACCAGTTGGGTGAAAATTAAGTTAAACGTAAAATAGGCCGTACAAATCTAGGCATTATACAAACTCAAAGAATACCACAACGCTAAAAATATCGCAGCTTTTGCTGCAAATCATGTCTTGGATTTTCAAAACGTTTGTGACAAATAGTATCTGCACGTCTCGACTGAGGAGCAAGATTTACCATCAGTCACCTCACCTTTGGCTGAGACGTCAATCCACAGCGAGTCGAATCAGTAATATATGGGTAAATGGGGCCTTAATTGCAGGGAAACAGGTAAGCGGTAATCTAACCACCGATCCATAAAAGGTTATAATTTAACAATAAGATTATCCTCAGCTATGTAAGATACCCGGCCTGCCACATTGAGGGAGGACTTAAGTCCAGCACTCGCCCGTCCGGGCTACGGGGGTGGACAAGTAAATGCTTTAGATAAACTTGGGACATGATAACTTTATTGGCTTCTGATATATTGCTATTGCGATTGGTCCTTATGAGACGGACAATATTGACCCGCCAGTCATTGTCTGGTTGGGCGTAATACACCAGAACAATCAATAAGGGTGCAGGCGTCAAAGGGAAACAGTTACCTTTTCCACACAAAAATGGAGTTATTACTTCAAATCGACAAGAGAAACCAAAATATATTATACATGGATCACATTTTGCATCTCGTAATTCAGACCGAAAGATATCCATCACAACCATCAGCGGGGTAAGGGCAAGAGCCGCATTCGATAATTTTGGCAAGAGCCGCATTCGATAAAATGACTTCCCAGCTATTTTTGTGGGGGCTTCGTCACAAATCTTCCCGTCTGCCTTCCTAGGGGCTTTCTTGGAATAATTGGTGTGTTTTTTGGAAGCCTCCTTTGAAGAATGAAGTATCTTATGAACAGCTTGCCAGATAATTGTCGAAGGGGCCTATGTGGAGTATATATCGGTTGTTTTCTAAGGGGCATCTTAGGAGCTTGTCTCGGATGTCTTTTCGCGGCCTTCTTAGTGCTTGTGTCAGCCTTCTCTTTAGGTGATATTTGAAGCTTGTGTGGGTTGTTTTTAGGGTCTTCTTGAAGTTTGCCTCAATTGCCTTTTTAAGGGTCTCCTTGGAACTGATCACGCTTATCTTTTTAGGTGCCTGACCAGGCGCGCAACCAGGATTTTTGTAATGAGGTATGACCCTGTCGGACCACGAGGAAACCTCACCCAGGCACGTAGTCAGGTTTTTTCGCAGGGGGGGGGAGGTTACGTCAGTGGCAGTATCAAATTTCGCCTCCTCACCCAAATGTTACAGACCGGGCCGGGGGTAGGGTCGTGTCGTCAAAGACTCGCATTTTATCTAGTATAGATTCGTTTTGCTCGGGTGGGAGGGGGAGTCATTGCCCTCCCCGTAGCCCTCCCCCTTGGCTACCTCCCTGGCCCCAAAATTGTGGACCCAATAAGGAACCCTGTAGATATTATGCATTACCGAAAGGTAGTCGGCAGCGCACTAGAAAGAACGACAGTATGATGAATGGTGATATGCCTAAATCCGAACTTAAGCGTATGAGGCAGCGATTGTGCATGCCTTACGTAAGCAGTGAGGGACATTAATCATCTCATATTGCGCGGAAACTGAAAAGCTAGCCACGGCAGGGGCGGATCCAAGGGGGGGCCAATCCGGCCATGCCCCCCCCCCCAAAGCGAAAAAGGGTGGGGCCAACATATTTTTGCCCCCCCTCCCAAAAAGGATATCAGTGAATACCGACATTTGTCCATACGGAACTGATTTGGTAGCTATTTGGTAATAACATGGTGAATCTGGTACTCGAGGAAAGATAACAATTATCGTTAAAATAGCTTTGAAGCAGTCAAAAATCCAGCTATTCCCAATACAAAAATGGAAAATTTGCGCGCGCTCCGCGGCAATCACACTAGTATTCGCAAATTGCTTACACAAGAATTAAGGATAAATGGTGAAAATGGTTGTCAATTAAGTATCTGGCAGCAGGGGGCGGATCCAGGGGGACAACCGTGCCGGCCATGCCCCCCCCCCCCAGCGAAAAAAGGGTTGGGGCCCAGCATACTTTGCCCTCCCTCAATAGGATTATCAGTGAATACCCACATTATTTTAATAACGGACTGTTTTGTACATTGGTAATTAACATGGTGAGTCTGGTACTTCGAGGAAAGATAAACAAATATCGTAAACTAGCTTTTGAAATTAGCCAGTAAATAATCCAGCTATTCACAAACAGAAACTGACAAAAAATCGCGCGCTTCGCGGGCTTTTTCACACTAAGTTTTCGTAATTGCTACTATTCAAAATGAGGAAAGTGAATGGATAAAATTAATGTTAATAAGTGTAAGAGCAGAGGCTCTCCTGAGCGGTAAATTCCTGCCCCAGGCCAACTTCATAACAATATGTAACCAATCGCCTTACCATGTTTTCGCACTTTCGCCGTACGGGTGGGGGGGCTGACATGGAATTCCTGTACTTCCAAACCAAGCACCAATAGAGCAAACGCGGTAAGAACCAGCACATGTTAGCTGTCATGATGAGGAACCTAACGGTAAGTCAATTTTGTTAGGTTTTCAGGTCATTGGGTGTGAACTTCCATGGTCCAGTGAATGACTCGGAGCGAGGTAGCGGTTTTTTCTCCGTCTAGAAACCTCATAATAAAAATTGCTAAAAATGTAAATAAAAATCTTGTGCCCTAGGACACGTTTTTGTCTAAAAAAATACAGAAAATTATTTTTGGGTTCTTGGTCAATAATAAATCGCAAAAAGTGATTAAAATGGACGTCATGGATTTCTTACACTTAGGGAGCAACAAGTGTAATAATCAGTCAATAGTTATTTCAGAGTGCATTGCAAATTGATTGGGGCATTTTCCCATATTGTTAGTTTCTCCTCACTCGTTTTTTTCAAAAATTCTTAATCAATTTTAATTTGTTGAGTGATCCCGGATCTTTTCTTACAGGAGTTTGTAGTGGTAAGAAAATCCCAAAATTCGGAATCCGAAATAGCCTTTCCTAATGGAATATGCATTTTCGATCTGTTACTACTGTTAGCCAATTCGCTATAAACTGCTAATTTTCTACGATTTTTCACAATATGTAGTTACCGATCTTTCCACCAAACTATAACGTCACTAAGCGTCCATATATTTTCCAAATGAACTGAACCAATTTCAGTGAAATTTGCCAAGCATACGAATAATTGTTGTCACTCAGCTAGTGAAATTTTCAGCTAAATTGCGCCCGCAATGAAGTAAGCTAAAGTTGATTTCAAGAAAACATCAGGGGAGGCCTGTCAGCCCCCCCCTTCCCCTGATCGCGAAAGGTTGATTTCAAGCTGGCCTATAAGTTAACAGACCTGCGCGAGTTTCGAAAAGGCGACGCGAAACGATATGACGCGGACATCGGCCCCCTAAACACCTAAATTACCTAACACAACCAAATGCGTATTAATGACATGGAAATAACATTCATAATATGTTTGCATAAAAACGCAGACAAAACGGATATACGTTTTCTCGTCATTTCAGCCGACCCCCTCAATAATTATCGGTGACGCCCATGCGAGTTGGTATGAGATAAACGTTAAATACAAATTTAATTACCTACGTGTGTATATGCTATGGAAATGGTGTTCTGAGTGTCTTAAAGTTATTTTTCCACGATTTTTTACCCCAAAAAACGAAAAAGTTTTTTTTTTTATTTTGTCCGTTTTTTTTTTCTCAAAAAGAAGTTTTTTTCGGAAAAAAATCACATTTTTTAATTTATAATGCCAAATAAGGTGAAGAGCCCAAATCCATGGAAAAAAATGGGGTACCTTTTTGACGGAAAAGGTTGCCCCCCCCCAAACCGAGGGGCTGGATCCGCCCCTGAGCCACGGGGAGCACGAAAAGGTATAAGAACATCACACTATTTTATCCCAACAAAAATAATCCATACTTAAAGGGTAGTGAGAGATTATTCCGATTATTATCAGTGTTTGAAGGTCATACCGATGATTTAGGGTCACCTGTTTGGAATCGGCTGATACAATCGAATAGTGCCCTTTAAAAGAAAATTAGTCCAGCCGTTCCTGCAATACAAATGGTTGAGAAATAGGTTTCAGCGCATCCAAGGCAGCGGCGTCGGGGCTTTGCCGGTGACTCATGGGGTGGATACAGGGGCTTATTAATGAGCCAAAAAAGCTGTTTTTAAATATTTACTAACGACCTAGCATCACATTCTACCCTTTGGGCAAGCAGGTGAGTACGCCGACGATGTACAGTTTTCTTAGATTCTAGACGTGGTCAGAGAAGTATTTGGCATCTCTAAAGCAGCGTGTGAAGCACACTTGATGGGTCGTCTCTTCTCTGTGTTGAAACCAGAATCGACTTAATTAATCCTAGCAAAACAGAGCTGCTGTTCGTTCAAACCAAGAAGCAGAAAAAGATGTGATCCCCTGGAGAAAAAAATTTGGTGACGCTGAGATAGAACCCTCCCCGAGCGCGAAAATTCTCGGCGTATACATTGACTCGGCACTGTCATGGGAAAAGCAAATCTCTCAGGTTACCCGTCGCTTGTCTTTCTACCCTGTTCTCGTCGGCTTTGTCTAAATTGTCAGACACAGGATACCTCTCGAACCAAGAGATATTACTGATTAGCACTCGTGTTTCCCCATGCGCATTACTGTCTGACCTGTATGGGGCGGTTTGCTCTACGCACCACTGCGTCACCGGGTGCAAAAAGCTGTAAATTCTTGGAGACGCGAATAGTCGACCGACTGAGTCCCGGCTGCGGTGACATGTCACTTCCTGCCGCTGGAGTCGCTTGGGTTGGGAACGGTTGACCGAGAATGTTCTTGGTGTGGAGGAGCGTTTGATAGAGCGGCTTGGAACGCAAAGCTGAATGTCGCCCTGACGATCACCGCCGCCGCTGGCCGGCTATATCGATGCGAGTTCGGTCCGAGGTGTCCGGTTAGGGACCACGCCGCTGGATACATGTGGCCAACTGGATACTCCGAGAAGTCCAGACGGAGCGTGCGAGACGCACATTTCACTTTTAGAGCTGTTAGTAGCCTGAGACGCGCGTATGATCGCCTGGTAATGGGGTGTGTGTGTTTGTTGTGTAGTTATAGGGAGTGTCTCAATCTAGGAACATTTATATTTTTTAGAAAATTTGTAAGATATGTGAGTGTAGGCCAGGTAATGTTGCAATGTTCATGAACGTTGCGGACAGAATAGCCATGTTTTATGGAGTCCTTAATAAACTGACTATGACTATGACTATGACCCCTGTAGATCTACAGTCCGCACCTGTAGCTCAGTCGGGAGGACGCTAGGGTTCTGATTTCACCCGGCAGTGGCAGCCCGGGTTCGGGTCGCTTCGGCGCTCGCTATTTGCCCTTGACGGGAATGGCCTGCAGCCGGTGGCAGCAGTCGCACTCAAGGTCAGGTTATGTCAGAGAGTGGGGCAGACCGTGTCCATGTACGTCGGGCACGTACAAATTTACGCTGACAAATTATGCCGGATGCCATAAATTGCGTGATCGGGTGGTAAGGTCGGGGCCTGCGCAACAAGCTATGCTTAGCGTGGGCCCTGACCTCGGAAATCCGTCCATTCAAAACATTCGGACTTTTTTTTTAATTAAAAAACGTTTCTGGCTTTTTCAAGGTCACAACGATAATCCAGGGTCACCAGTCTTGAAACAGCTGATGAAACCGCATACCCCAAATTCAATGGTGTCCATAGGCGTAGGACACGGGGGGCCGCGGGGGCCATGGCCCCCTCACTTTTTGTCCATTTTTGTGTGCTAAAATCGACAATTTTATTTTGTTATAAAAACTAAAAAGCGCAACGGATCTGCGAAGACGAAAGGAGCTCAAATCTGCATAGAAATCATGCGTAGGGGAATTTACTGCTCCTCAAGACGAGATCAAATTTTCGCTGGCCCCCTCACTTTTTGTCACGTTCCTACGCTTCTGATGGTGTCTTTTGAAAGCAAATCGGCCCTGCCGCTCATAAGTTTCAGGATGTCTGTTTTTTTTTTGTTTTTTTTTTTTAGGTCATTACAATGATCCAGGGTCACCAGTTCTAAAACGGCTGATGAAACCGTAAACACCGAATCGAATGGTGCCTTTTGTAAGAAAATCGACCAAGCCGCTCCTGAGTTTCAGGCTGCCTGCAATACCCCATTTTTTGGCAGGTTAAAACGATAATCTAGGGTCACCAGTTTTGAAAGGGCTGGCAAAAGAGATCAACCCGTATCGAATTGTGTGTTTTTAAAGAAAATAGGCCCAGCCGTTCCTGACTTTCATGATAACTACAACGTTAAAAAATATTTGTATTTTGTCAGCAGTCAAAACAACAAGAAACGCATTTGAGTCAGCAAGACGACAACATTTTTGTCAGCAGAGCAAGTCAGCAGGACGACAAAACAACCAGCGCAGTCCCTTGCCAGGTCGGAAGGGCCCCTGAACAGACCAGAGGGCCCCTGGGAAGTTTAAAGGGCCCCTGTACTGGTCAGAGAAAGGGCTACTGAACCAGACGAAAAGAGCGTCTGAACATGCCGAATGGACACCTAGCCACCTACTCCCAATTTAAAAACTTAATTTGTATAAAGATAGAGTGACTTTGGCGAGAGACAAAATATCACCATCGTTTTCAGCAGCACTTACTACACATTTTTTGCTACAACCAGCGTATGTTTGACAACATTCAGAAAGGTGAAGCCAAGGCTCGGTGAAACATTCTCTTTAAGCCCTGGGGCGCAATGTGTGCCACTGCCCTCCCCTGGCCCTCTCTTGCTGAGGCGCTGCCTCCAGTTATGCTGCGATATATATCTTGTGTAGAAGTTACGTTATTGGACTATTTTCGGTAGTACGCTACGAAATATTTAAATTGCGATACACAACCGTCACTGACCGCAGCATTACAGCAACTGAAGTTTCAAATACACTGCATGTTCTTATTCACTTTACCCTTTCGAGAATACGAATAATTAATAATTCGTCGGTTGCTGCTTCATGGACACCAAAGGAACAAACTTCCACAGCACCAAGTTTAGAACAAAAGACAAGTTTCCACCATTCAGGAGTCAGCCGGTTTTGGACAGCTCGCCAAAGTTTTTGATACCTGGTGACAATGCGTCTCTGCTATCGCGATACGTCCGGTGACATTGTATCACCGAAGCGTGAAGATTATAAACAATAGAATTTCACTGAAATGATTAAGTCACTGTAATGATTTAAGCAAAATGTTATCGTTATAACTATATTCCATTTACAATACAAATGGGCGATTACTTTTTCAAATTGATCTAAAAAATACTTTTAACCTTTCTGTTATCATGTTGACCTTCTAAATGCCTGGTGACCAGGAATATGCATTTAAGCACCCTTGCACTACGGGAAGGGTTACATGCATCAGGGGGGGGGGGGTGACAGGCTGACGAAAAAAGGCTGACAGGCCTCCCTGATGTTTCTTCTGAAATAATATTTTACTCATGCGGCACATCTTGCTGACAATTTCAGTAGCTGAGCTTGACAACAATTGTAGGTACATGTGCTGGCAAAATGTGCACTGAAATTGGTTCAAGTTATTTGAGGAGATAATGACGTTTTAGTGACGTCATGTTTGATGGTGGAAAAACGATAAGTGTTGAAAAACCATAGACAAAAGAGCTTTGTAGCACGTTGCAAACAAGAAACGGCAATGATAGAAAATTACATTTTCTTTTAAATGACAGTCTCGGATCTGCATTTTCGTGTTTTTGACCTCCTACAAAATTCACTACGAATATTTTTTTTCTTCAAGTATGTTAAAGATTTGTGAGAGAACTAAGTATGGACAAATACCCAAGCTAATTTGAAAGCAATATTGACTGAGTGATGGCTTCCTAAGTGTAAGAAACTTATGTAATTTTTGGAAATAACTTGTTATACTTTTTTGACTAGATACAAACAATTAAGTACCTCTTCTGTATTTCTGAGATAAAACTGGTCTAAGAACATGCCTTTTATTTACAATTATCAATTTCAAATTTTAAAGTTTTCTGACAGAGCAAAATCGCTATTCTGGACGAGGTCGAGTCGAGGTCATTCACTTGACCTGGAAGGTTACTCGTTGACCTGCAAACTACAAATTGCATACCATTAGATTCCTCACATCATAGGCAGCATGCTGGCTTTTACTGCGTTGCTCTATATTGCTTGGTTTGGAAGTTCACAGGGGGCTGTCAGCCCCCCCCCCCCGTAGGGTGAAGGTGAGAAAAGCTCCCGTATGGCGAGGGCTTAACAAAAGACGTCATATTTATATTGTAACCTCATTTCATTTCTGACCACAGGTTTTCAAACAACAATGGCATTTCATGGAGCTCATAAATATAATTTAAAATAATGTGCATTTCATCGCTTTGAAAGCATACGTAGCTACCTCTTATACGGCCTTGCGTAGCTACAACGTGTAGATATGCATAGCCGGAGAGGGAAAAGAGTCATGTAAGCTGTATAATCAAGGAGAAAGCAAACGCACCGCAGTGGGAACACAAAGTCAAATGTCAGCCACATGCCATTCTCATGGCTTATTACATCCAAATCGATTGGCGCCCTCATTGTGGGATCACCAGGTTGTTTGTCAGCACTCCCTATTCAGTAAATCTCCTCTACCGCCGACCTTTTTCAGCGAGTGAATAAAACACCACAGCGGATGAATACGCCAAATTAGCGTCTCGGCGTGTGCCATTGTCTTCTGACAGCCGCCCGACGACCGCAGAACGTCGAGCCGAACGGCGTTCACTGATCCTGAACACGGCGTCAGTGAAGCTGAAGAGGAGGGCGTCGGAGCACCGAACGTGCCGCCCGGGAGGGCCGCCGCCTCGCCTCCAGCGCCGCCTTCGCCGCCGCCGCCGCCTGACTGACATGTTTACCCATCGTAGCGGTGGGGCGCACAGCACCGCTGCACCGCCGCCGCCGCCGCCGCCAACCGCCGCCAACCGCACCTCGCTGCACCGCCCCGCTGTCATCCTGTCATCCGAGGCAGTCGTGTCCCCCCAACCTGTCTCACAAAACAGGCTGCACTCGAGCGATTATCGGCTCCGGTGGCGACCGATGGCCCCCTGCCGGCGCGCGCCGGCCCTCGGCGACTTTTTGTCGCCGGTCGTCGGCAGCGGTCGTCAGCAGGCATGCCGGCTCCGCCTGACACGTCCAGACTAACCCGGTAATCAGCGTCCGGGCGTCCATAAAGGCTCACCGAGCGCAAACGAGCGAGCCGTTCGCGGTGCGTCGCCTTTGTCTCGGTGCGCGGCCAACAAGGTCGTAATGGTGGCCGCCGTCGCCAGACGGGGTGATTGGCGCGAGTTGCGTTGCAGGCGTACAGCATACAGACACAAGAGTGAAGAGCGTGTGCGTTAGATGATGTGGTACCCGTGCGAGGAGGGTATACCTCAGTTACCCTAATCCTGCTGTAAAGAAGCTACCTAGGACAACCTCAGACAGATGACCTGTGTGTGCTGTACACTGTACAGGGCACACCCCAGACAGGTCCCTCTGTGTACAGGGCGCACCCCAGACAGGTCCCTCTGTGTACAGGGCACACCTCAGGCAAGGTTTCTCTTTACAGCACACCTCAGACAGGTCCCTCTGTTACAGGGCGCACCTCAGACAGTCCCTCTGTGTACAGGGCACACCTCAAGCAGGTCCCTCTGTGTACAGGGCGCACCTCAGACAGTCCCTCTGTGTACAGGGCGCACCCCAGACAGGTCCCTCTGTACAGGGCGCACCCCCCAACAGTCCCTCTGTTAAGGGCACACCTCAGACAGGTCCCTCTGTACAGGCACGGCACACCCCAGACAGTACACTCTGTGTACAGGGCACCACCTCCAGACAGTCCCTCTGTGTACAGGCACGGCACACCCCAGACGTCCCTCGTGTACAGGGCACACCTCAGACATCCCTCTGTTGGTTACAGGGCGCACCTCACACAGGCCCTCTGTGTACCAGGGCACACCTCAAGACAGGTCCCTCTGTGTAAAACAGGCCACATCTTCAGGACAGGTCCCTCTGTGTACAGGGCACACCTCACCACAGGTCCCTCTGTTACAGGGCACACCCCAGCACAGTCCCTCTGTGTACAGGGCACATCTCAGACAGGTCCCTCTGTGTACAGGGCACACCTCAGACAGGTCCCTCTGTGTACAGGGCACATCTCAGACAGGTCCCTCTGTGTACAGGGCGCACCCCAGACAGGTCCCTCTGTGTACAGGGCGCACCTCAACAGGCCCTCGTTACAGGGCACACCTCAGACAGGTCCCTCTTGTACAAGGCACACCTCAGAGCAGTCCCTCTGTGTACCAGGCACATCTCAGACAGGTCGCCTTTTACAGGACACCTTCAGACAGTCCCCTGTTACCAGGGCACATCTCAGACAGGTCCCTCTGTGGTTACCAGGGCACACCTCAGACAGGTCCCCTGTGTACAGGCGCACCTCAGACATCCCTCTGTGTACAGGCCACACCTCAGACAGGTCCCTCTTTACAGGCCACCTCAGACAAGGTCCCTCTGTGTACAGGTGCGCCACCCCAGACAGGTCCCTCTGTTACAGGCGCACCCCAGACAGTCCCTTGTGTACAGGGCACGGAACCCCAGACAGGTCCTCTGTGTACAGGGCGCACCCCAGAAGGTCCCTCTGTACAGGGCACACCTCAGACAGTCCTCTGTGTACAGGCGCACCCCAGACAGTCCCTCTGTTACGGGCACGCACACCCCAGACAGGTCCCTCTGGTACAGGGCACACCTCAGACAGGTCCCTCTTGTACAGGGCACATTCTCAGACAGTCCCTCTGTGCTACAGGGCGCACCCCAACGGTCCCTCTGTGTACAGGGCTCACCTCAGACAGGTCCCTCTGTGTACAGGGCGCACCCCAGACAGGTCCCTCTGTGTTACAGGCGCACCCCAGAACAGGTCCCTCTGTGTACAGGGCGAACCTCAGACAGGGTTCCCTCTGTGTACACGGCGCACCCCCAGACAGTCCGCTCTGTTTTAAGGGCGCACCTTCAAGACAGTCCCTTCTGTGTACCAAGGCGCACCCCCAGAAGGGTTCCCTCTGTGTACAGGGCGCACCCCAGACAGGTCCCTCTGTGTACAGGGCGCACCCCAGACAGGTCCCTCTGTGTACAGGGCGCACCTCACCCAGGTGTGACCTGTACCAGAGTCCGTCCGCAGATGGCCGTTATTAATGACTGACACCTCACGCAGGTGTGACCTGTACCAGAGTCCGTCCGCAGATGGCCGTTATTAATGACTGACAGACGGAGCAGTTTCATCGTCCATCATCGCTCTTTAACCTGGTCACGGTATGAATCATTAGACGACCATCGTCTGGATGCATGCCGCCGTATTAATTACTTCTCCAGCACGATCTGTGGGAGGTTGAACACTTGGTGCAGCGGTCTGCCAGGGCCAGGACTAGCCGGGCAGTAAATGAACAGCAGACGCCTCCAGCCTTGACCAGAGAGATCGGCTGATATGCTGGTTAGAGTACCGTCGCTGTTGAGGGCGGCATATTGAGACACCTACACAAGTACACACTACACAGGGACGTTACTGGGTTGGTGGAGGTTAACGGACTCCTCCAATCCACTGTCATGCGGCAGCTGAAGTGATTTGTCTCAACTCCGAACACTAGGTCAATGTCTGGAGTCGGAAGCACGACCTATTACAAACGCACGAGATGATTAGCTGGTGTTCTGCTGAGTTACGATGACTCACCGGACAGGATAATACCGACCGGCGATTTATCGCACCCGGCTGGCGATATTTCGGCCCAAAATTTCGGCCTCCCGTCACGGCAGCCTCCCAACTTTGCACACTCTTCATCCGTTATTCATTCACAGCGACTCGTGTGATGATTCAGCCAGCGTCGGTCGGTCGGCAGAGCTTCCATTTTGAACGACTGGCCGCCGCTGGCCACCAGTGCCCATAAATCAGCTGGGCAGCTAACGCAGAGTGGTGGCGGTGGCCGTGTGGTGACGGCGATAGGTGCAGTTTGGAGGGGGGGCGCAGGTAGGGGTCAGCCGCCATTGCTGCCGGTCTGGTTCCGGTGCTGGTTTGCGTGTGTCGGGGTGATAATGGAGGGCTGCGGTGGCTCCGTGGAACACTGCGGCTGGGCAGCTGACGACGCTAAAGAGGTCGTCAGAAGCACAGGGTTTACCAGACGAAAGAGATCAAATGAAGCCGTGAAAATAGATTAAATTCTGGATACTACGCGGATTTGATTGGCTCTTAATGTCCATTTTTCGAGTTCATTTCGTCATTATTTTCTAAAAGTGTTATTCCCGTTTCCGTGTACGTTTATACTGTCCTTCAGTCACCAGCCGAGTTTGTGACGCTGTGTGTTACGCTTCGCGAAGGGCTGCTCAGAACCACATCTGTATTCCCTTTTCACCAGACGCGAAATTATCATCTTCAGTCGGCAAACATGCCGGTTGCTCAAGAATTAGTGCCTGTAGTTGGGCAGATGCGATTATTATGCCACTCTAATCGATAGGCTTCGAGACATAGCAGAGGCAAATCGCGTACAAAAACTCGAAGAAGTGAGGATCAAACTCCAAGTGTACGTGTAAAAGAGTGCGTCGATTATAAATACAGAAGGGTTGATAGACAGATGGCACAGTATTATCAGTATGTGAGACAAAACACACCTTCAGAGTGATCATAACAAATTTGCCCTTCGAGTGGAAGCGTGTAAAACTCAGTTTCGTCATCAGCTATTGCCTATTGGTTCGTGTCGTAAATATTTATTTGCAATAACCAATAGGTTGCAAGTATCATACATTTACATATACTGTTACCAAATTCACTATTTTAATAATTATCAAAATTAATGTACTTATTGATACTTATAATAACAATTCAACTCTACGCAGATTACTCTGAAGAATCTCTGAAGATAATTGTATTTTGAAACATCCCCAACAACTCATCAATCACGGCATTCCGTACGGGCGGAGAGTTGGCACTTGATGGAGCAGGGCAGCTCCGCCGCTCGGCTTAGATCAGAAGCGGTGACTTGACAGCGCTGAATGACATCGGAACGCAGCTCTCCTGACTGACCTCGCTACCAACCCCCCTCTCCCCTCTCCCCTCCCCACCTGCAGACCTGATCCGATGGTATCAAATCGGCTCTGCACACGGTCAGCCTGGCCAGCCGCCCGCCTCCAGCCTGGAAATATTTTATGCGCGTACCTCACATGCAGAAAATTGAGGACATAACAGACGTGTATGAATGTAGGAGATGGCCTCGTGCCGTGTCATAGATGCCCGACAGAGATTACGAAATGTGTAGACGTTGATGGCTGGTTTATTGTTTAGTGTTTGCACGTGCATTGTGCATCGTGCGATGTGTATGATGTCAAACATGTCGGGTAATTGACGAGCGGAAAACAAGTTATAGCACTGTGACATGTGGAATGAATAGAATACACTTAGCCGACTCTTGATGATAGTCATCACGCTAATACCTACATGTTCAAATGCCCATTTGATGGTTCTGATTTGTGTTCAGTTATGCCAATGCAACTTTTGTTTTAGCCTCTGAGTCGCAACAGTGCAGCAATCCCCTACAATCATAGGAACTGAAGAGGATTCGTATTTTTCGGTTCATATTACAAAGGCGCTTTACCGTTTTTTTCTCTCTCTCTCTCCAGGGACGTAGCCAAGGGGGCACGGGGGCGATGCCCCCCCCCCCCCCTGAGCAAAATAAATTAATACTAGATAGAATTTATTCTTGATGACCCGATCCTTACCCCCCCCCCCCCTCCTGGTCAGCAGCATATGTCTGGGGGAGCAAAATGCGATTTGTTTCCGACGTGACCCCCCATCCCCGTGAGACAAATCTTGGCTACGTCACCTACGTGTCTGCGTCTCTCTCTAGGCTAGGTTAGACGATAAATAGCGTAAGCTACTCATTCTCTGTTACTAATAGGTAGGTACTGCGCTTACAAGAAAAACGTGCTGAGGAAACATTTTCCATTGGTCACTAAATGCCAAGGCAAAAAGAAACAAAAAGCATTTATGCTGCAGCCAGCCAGGATATCATTTTAATTTCTGAGTATTTACCCATGTTGGAATCGAAAGCACAACACACAACCGTACAAACAGGGTTTCTCTAATAAACCTTCCACCACCTCAGTCTCCACCAACTCATCCTCCACCATCACCACCGTCACCACCACGGTCACCACCACCGTCACCGTCACCGTCACCGTCACCGTCACCGTCACCGTCACCGTCACCGTCACGTCACCGTTCACCGCCACGCCACCGCCACCGTCACGTCACCGCTCACCGTTCACACCGTCACCGTCACCGTCACCGTCACCGTCACCGTCACCGTCACCGTCACCGTCACCGGACGTCATCGACAGGCCATGCGTCATCGCCGGCCGCCGGCGGTGGCGTCGGGTTTCGGCCGGGCGGACCACCGCCACACCGCCGTGCCATCTCCGCCGGCGTCGGCCGCTTTCATCGCCGCCGACCCGATATTAGCACAACAATGCGGCGCGCGGGAGCGGGTGCGTCATCCTTCGTCGCTGCCGACGCCGGCGCCGTCGCCGCCGACGGCCACTTCCGGAGCGGCGCTGAGCCGCGCGGGGCCGCGCGGGGCTGCAAGCCACCCTCCGCTTAATGACCCGTGCTTTATGGGGAAACTGTTTGTAGCGTTATAGCTGGTATCAGTGGCGGGGGGTCGCCGCCGGCGGCTGTGTAGCGGTGGCGGACGGAGGCGGCGGCGGAGGCAGAGGAAGGGTCAGCGGCGGCCGGCCAACAGCGCGTGAAACGGCGCCGCTCAGCGGCCGCCGCCGGACGGACGGCGGAGCTGGCGCCGTCACGGATCATTGGCTGTGGCCATCGGCTCGGGTGCAGCGGCCAGAGAGCAGGCGGCCGTGACGAGGCTGGCCATCTCGGCCATCAGCGAGCCGACCGCACCAGTAGCATACCGCCCAAACGGTAACAGGCGTCCGCCAGCTGGTGCATCTATCAAATCAACGAAACAAATGGTCGGAAATTCTACCGAGGCCTACTTATGTGTGGAGGTTTGCCGCTATTCTGGCTTAGCATTCCGCATCGTTATTTGTGTTCACATACTGGTGTCATCCTTCTTTCAGAGAAGTTGATTCAGTGTATTGGCATAGAGTTTGGTGAGGAGGTTCGGAAACATGTGGCGTGTGGGAGCTTGCATTCATCCCCACATAGAAGTCTGACGTTTCTATTCGGGTTTTCGGTATTCCTGCATTGTCATGGGATGCGCTGTGACTGTGACCTGACATATGACCTCTGCTCCATCATCTGCATACGTCCTTCCACGTCCTCCCCATGCGCGGATCTAGGGGCGCTAGGACGCCCATCCCTGAGCCCGGGTCGCGCCCATGTCGCGCTCGTAGGGCGCAACTTTTTGCATGTGGCGCCCCCTCCCCCTTCTGCCTAAAATATTGGATCAGCGCCTGCTCCCGCAGAATCCCAACCAGACCACCAAACACCGGCTCTTGTCAACACCGTTACACGTGCCCACCGCCACTATCCGCCCCTGTTGTGGTCTCTATCCGCCTCTGTCGTGACCTCTATCCGTGACCCTGCCCCACTCTGCCATGCTGCAGAACGCTTCAGCACTGCGATGGCGGCGGGGCAGGGCGGGGGTGGGCCGCGGGCAGTGGGGGTTCTGTGAAGAAGCGCCGTGTCACCAGTCGTCAGGGCTTTGTCGGCCGGCGCCTCCACCAGTCGCCGTATCTTTCCCGACGGCGCCCGGCCGTAGCCTACAGCCGCCGAAGATCGCCTCTCGACCCGCCGCGTCAGGCCAGAGGGCCATCAGCGCGACACTCGGCCCGACGACGACACCCTCCATCACCGGCTGACGGGCACGGCGGAGACACGGAGACGGTAGAGGACAGAGACGCCGGAGACGCCAGAGGCGACGGCCAAGACGTTGGAGGGGACAGAGACGACAAAGGCGACGAAGACCGAAGGAGAAGAGAGACGGCGGAGCTGGCGGAGAGGATGGAGACGAGATAGGACGAGAGAGACGGAAGGAGACGACAGAGACAGTAAGGAGACGAGGGAGACAGGTGGCGGCATTGGCGGAAGTGAGACAGCAGATAAGAAAGGAGACGACTGAGACGACGGAGACGTCTCCATTATTCTCGTCCTCTTACTGGTCATTCTCTTTCCCTGGCATCACACGGTATCCTATCTGTTGTTCCCCACACAGAACCCCCCGCATCCCCCGTCCTCCCATCCCCGGTCGTCGGTCCTCGGTCGTCGGTCGGTGTCGGCGGGGCCGGCAGCGCGCCCAACCGGTAATCACCGGCGGCCGCCGCCAGCCAGCTGAATGATGCACGCGCCAACTTCTGCACGTCTTCTGCGGCCGCACGGCGTTGCCATGGCGACGCGAAAATCGTTGCCGGCGACACCGGATGCGGAAAAATCCGCCCTGATGGAGAGCTGGCGCGCGGCCGGCGGCCGGGTGAGGAATTTGTCGTCTCCGCCATCGGCGGAAGGCAGTAACGACGCCGCGCGCCGGCCGCCGGCAGCGCCACAATTGCCGCCGACTGCGCCACAATGGCCGGCCACGCGCCGCGCCGCTGCCGCCAGCAAACAGGCACAGAGAGCGTCGACGGCACCACGGAAGACATCAAGATGCATCATTTGTTTTGATGCGCGGCAGGGGAGAGCGTCGGTAGGAGGGTGCCCGCTGCTCCGACGCGGGAAGAGATCGGATGGATTGCTCAGTTGCTGCCGGGGCTCGGGGCTTAGGCGGGTGGATGTAGTGTGGGATTGAGTGTGTGTGTGTGTCGGATGTTTGTTCTGAGCATGGGTGGAACTTAAGTGTAAATTGGGGTGGTAGCTACAACACCGATTATTTGGGAATTCAACATTTGGTACGTCTATATGACGCGATGTGGTACAAATGGGGCTCTTAACAACTAAGTGCAACCGGCAACCGCAATGATTTTCAAAAAGTTACGCGCCTGGTTCTGAGCTTTAGTTTGTGATTACTGATTGATGTTCAATTTTCCAAGCGATTAGCTTCACGATGAAACTGGTTTAGACGTCCTTAAAATTGGGTAGATTTTGGTTGATAAGAACTAAAAATAAAAAATAAAAAAAATATTAAGGTATACGAAAATGGAATTCACGAAAATATTTGGAGGCATGACATAGGTAGTTATAAAATGTACGTTAAAAAATATAGCATTCACCGCTTGTCTCCACAAATGCACCCCTTCAAATTCAAATGAGGTTTTGATTTTAATTGGTCCGTCAGCGTCTACCGCGGCTCATACTTCATATATGCATGCATATGTAGTGCGGTACAGCATTTCTCCATAGCTGTGTATTGCGGAACAGCATCTGTACTGTAAGGTATGCTGTTCCGCACAGCACATCCTTACCTACCTTAGCGACTAGCGTATGCAATACCAGGGGCGGATCCAGCCGCTCGGTTTGGGGGGGGCCAAATTTTTTTTTGCAAAAAGGTACCCCCATTTTTTTTCTCCGCGGATTTGGGCTTCTCACCTTATTTGGCATTCGAGATAATAAAAATGTGGGGAAATCACGATTTTTGGGGAAAAACACTTTTTTTCGGGAAAAAAATAATTGTTGCGGAAAAACAATTTTTTTCGAAACCAAAAAATTTTTTAATTAAAAAGGTAAAAAATCGGGAAAAAATCACATTTTAACAGGACTTTCACAAAATCACTTAAATCACATAAAACACAAGAAACACCACTTCGCGTAGCATATACACACCTAAGTAATAATCACGGTTTTATTTCATAACAACTCGCAGGGCGCACTCGATAAGTATTGAGGGGTCGGCTGAAATGACGAAAAAAATGTTATATCCATCCAGCCAGACAAAGGCTGTTTCACTGCGCCACATATCGTTGCTAAAAATCGTTTTTACAGTGCGCTACTGATGTCATACAGACTGAGTGCACTAAGCAACGGCCCTCTAAAAATGTCGTTTATGGCCCCCCCTTCATCTCCAAAGGGCCTGGAATCGGCGGGACCCCCATTGCCAGATCCTGCTACGCTTCGCCCCTGGAGACATATTGCGCCTCGGATAAACAGTTAGCCCGTCCCAAAAAATGCATTATTGCGCCGCGTTGGTATGTCATATCATGCGCCTATTCTCGAAAAGTATTTTGCCGTCATCAGAAGGACGTCTTGCGCATCATAAGGACACTTGCCGCCCTCGGAGGTATTATTACGACCCTTAGAGCGTATTATGGCAAAACCCTAGGAAGGCACCATGTCGCCTTGGAAGACATCTGCCGCTCAGAAGGCCATCTTGCACCCATTGAACGTTATCAAGGGGCGCCACATTTTGAAGTGGGGCAGCCATGAGCTTGGATCAGTAGCGTTGCCAGAAATTAACAAAGGACCAAGTAAGTGTTGAGAGGTTGCCACCGATTCGACTGGAGCGTCACCAATATTGGCAAAATTTGGCGGGGCGCCTCTCTTCCACACGTGCTCGTCGTCCTTCAACATTTTGGGGGGCGCCATTCAAATAGCCGGGAGTGACGCGTCATGTCCGGAAGAAGGCAGTCACGAGGGGCGCCGGGCGTGGTCAGTGGTCAGTAATCTGTGGCGTGCATCTGTCTAATCAGTAAAAGCGTGGTATCTGTGGTCAGTGGTCAACACCGCGTGTGACCGACTGTCCATTGTCCAATGCATAGTCCACAGACTGTGGACGACTGCAGTCCACACCAGACATGTGCCAAGATCCAAAAAGATCCAAGATCCAGGACCCCTAGGATCCAAGATCTGGGATTTTTATCCTGGATCCTGCAGGATCATTTTGTCGTGGGATCATGTGGATCTTGGATCCTGGAAACATATTTTTGTGGGATTCTAAGGATCTTGGATCCTGGAGAGAAAAAAAAACGTGGGATCATGTGGATCCTAGATCCTGTGAAATCAGTTTGTCGTGGGATCTTGTGGATCTTGTTCAGCATATTTCACTTTGTTTGGTACTAAAATATATATGAATGTTTAAAACTCCCACACTCAATGCCAATGGTGTAAGATACACATGCTGGTGATCAGACATTGCCAATATAAAAAAGGATCTTGGACCCACAGGATCCAAGATCTGGGATCTTGTTTGATCCTGCAGGCTCATTTTGTTGTTGGATCCTGTGGATCTTGAATCATGGAAAATTATTTGTTGTGGGATCCTATGAATCTTTGATCCTGGAGGATAATAATACAAATTGTGGGATCCTGTGGATCCTGATTCCTTGATCCTGAAAAATCAGTTTGTCGTAGTATCTTGTGGATCCTGGATGATGGATCCTATTTTTTGGCCTTGGTACATGTCTGGTCCAGACCACGTCCGCGTGTGGCCGCCTGTCCAGAGGTGCACACCATGTGTGACCGCCTGTCCAGAGGTGCACACCATGTGTGACCGCCTCACACAGAGGTCACACGGTGACCCGCTATCCACACCCTCCTGTAACTGTCATACCCGAGCGACCACAATGGGGCCTGACAAGGTTGGTGGCTCGCACACACACTCACACTCAGTCAGACCACAATGGCGAGAAACACCGCGGCAAGGCCTCCTCAGCTGCGTCCCATTGCTGCGAAACACGCAGGATTGCAGGGAGGACTGTTAGCAGAATCTGCAGGCTGAGGAGTGGTTCAGCCATCAACCAACATCTTGGAAGTAAGAAGTGCTGGGTGAGGTGGTGATTCAGATGAGCTGGGGACGAATATCAGCCGAAAACTTTGACGGGTATGATTCGAATTAATTGTCATTCGAATAATGCAAATTAACCTACACGTGACAAGTCGTCTGTTTTCAGGAAAATGTCGTGCCTGACTTGGAGGGCATCAAATGTCATTATGCATTATTCATGGTGTAAAGTATCCATATTTACATTCATTCGACAACACACTCGACCCCATCACAGCAAAGCGTTTCCGGCGACATTGCCTTTATCTCGCT
This sequence comes from Semibalanus balanoides, assembly GCA_014673585.1. Classification (NCBI taxonomy): domain Eukaryota; kingdom Metazoa; phylum Arthropoda; class Thecostraca; order Balanomorpha; family Balanidae; genus Semibalanus; species Semibalanus balanoides. The sequence goes on from VOPJ01014121.1 coordinate 21,664, forward strand.
GATCAGCACCTGGGCGCAACTTACAGCACATCTGGAATGATTCCGATCGTATCTGGCGCATGACACGCTCCGCCAGGGGCTAAGTGGCTGTTCGACAAGCATTCACGGTATGCATGGCTGGCGCGGTTGTCTCGGTAACTGAAATAGATCGTTGATAACGCACGACTCCGCGGTAAAGATGAGGATGTGTTTTATTGTATAGCCACAATTTGCCCGGCCGATGTTGTATGCGAACTGTCAAACAAATTACTGATTAGCATCGAAGTGGCACTGTATCGGTTTCGTACAAACTGACCAAACCAACACCTGGATTATGTGTTTCCATAAGCATAACAATGTTTTACTTGCATTTGCATTTGACTTTGAACATTCTTGACACCTATGTCGTACATACCATATGTTTACTTCAGCGTTATATTTTCACCAGAATTCGTTTTTGACATTAACAAAAATGGAGCATGTGTAAAAATGTTTCGAGATAATACACCGTATAGATTTTCACTGCAACTTTATTGTGTCAAACAATGTGTTTAATTGATAAGGGGGTTTAATTCCGTTTCATATTCAGTATCCATTTGTATGCTACACTTTTGCTTCTACTGTCTGTGATATTTCAATGCGTTCAACGAGTCTGTCTTCACCAAAGACATTTGTGTCGTGTCGGGATGGGCGTCTGCGGTGGCTTTAGTTTATGCCGACACAATTTGTCATGGTTACAGCCCGGCTGTCTCACTATGTAGTCTGTGCAGGGGCTGGAGGACCGAGGGGAACAAATACAAAAACTCGCCACGCTCCTACGGAAACACTGGTTCATGTAGATTGTAGATGCTACAAAAAAGCTCGAGTGTCTTAGTCCATCGAATACATCGAAAGTCTTAGGACCTGTTGTTTTTATAAAGCTTCCGATTAATAAACGCTTTAAGTATTTTGCTTTTGCAGCATGTATTATACAAATTTTGCAAGCGTGTCGCAAGCCTTTGTCGTTTTTTTACCTCTTCCTGCATCCATGACAGCTGGTGCGCCACAGGGACCTCACCAGGTCGGCCATTATATTCGCACACACCTTCCCTCTGCCAACGGCAGCCGCCGATAATGCGCCGATGGCCCTCCGATGGCTATCTGTTCCGTTCGCGAATCGGTTCCGCTGCTCGCCGATGACTGCGTGCCGGCCATCATTTCCGGGCTTTCCGCGACGCCCGATCGAACGCGCGAGGTGCCCGCGCGGTTTCCGCTATTACGCCAAATGTCGGGATCGCGTGCGCACGCCGCCACCACCAGGCGCCCGCTTCGAAGCCTGGTGGCGCGGGCCGTGGCGGAATACTCTCGTCTCTCTCCCTGGTCCTCGTCTCTCTCGGCGCTCGTATCTCGTCTCTCTCGGCGCTCGTCTCTTCGTCTCTATCTCGGCGCTCATCTTTCGTCTCTCTCGGCGCTCGTCTATCTCGTCTCTCTCGGCGCTCGTCTCTCGTCTCTCTCGGCGCTCGTCTCTCGTCTCTATCGGCGCTCGTCTATCGTCTCTCTCTCTCTGCGCTCGTCTCTCGTCTGTCTGGTTTCTCGTCTATCTGGGCGCTCGTCTCTCGTCTCTCTCGGCGCTGGTCTCTCGTCTCTCTCGGCGCTGGTCTCTCGTCTCTCGTCTCTCGTCTCTGTCCTAGTCTCTCGTCTCTCGTCTCTTCGTCTCTCGTCTCTCGTCTCTCTCGTCTCTCTCGTCTCTCTCGTCTCTCTCGTCTCTCTCGTCTCTCTCGTCTCAGGACGCTCCAGTATCGTCGGCAGGCCGAGCTGGCGCGCCGGAGGCTGGGTGGATCAATAATGCGCGCCCGCTGGTCACTCGGCCACCTACGGATCCAGTGAGAGCTGTGGCAGCCAGAGGCTATCCAGAGGCTACGTCAATCATGACGTGAACACATTGGACGACAAGTTGTCACGCATACGTGGCAAACCGCAAAAATATACGCTTGAAGTTTGATTTTCTTTGAAATAATGCCGGTAATTTAAATTCGGTCAAAAGCAACATGCCAAGGCGATTATTTGCGCCGGAAGCTTCTGAAAGTTAAAAAATATCAGAGCTTCGTTAAATATTTATTTGCAAGAAAGGCTTCTAGTCCAAGGATTACAGTTCAGGGAGCTGTCGATGCTGCAGCAGAACTGCTTGTGAAAGGTCGGGATGGAGGGCAGGCATCCTATTGACTAATGGAGTGACAGGTCGACTGCCATAGTGGGGCAAATTATCCTGGGCATATCAAGCAGTACACTCAGTAGGTAATCCATTATGGGTTATTGGTATATTGCCGAGTGTTCCTGTGCGTTTATGTAATGTACTTATATATGCGGCCTGTTCCAAGCAGCAGAGTGATACTGCCTCATTGGGCTGGCTTAAGCTGCTTATATTGATTTGTAGATGCACTAGTAATATTTCGTCAATACAATACCTTGTCAAAACAAAACCATGGCATTCATACTAGAATATCAATAAAATAAGACAAAATTAGCAGGACACTGTCAAAACACATGTTATTTGTTAATGTGAATGTATTATGTGAAGCAATATAACAAAGTAATATAACAAATGAATAGAGCACCAACATTTAAACGCCAACACTTCTTGCACACTTCTAAATGCCTTTTCTCAGTCAGTCTCTCAGTTCTCAGTAAGAGTAAGCATCAAAACGAGACCATTTTGCCGTCATTTCTAATCATAGGACATGTAACGACGATTTTGCGGACAGCATCCCTATCAGAAAAGGATGGAGCGTCGTCTTCCTAAAAAAGTGAAAGTAGATTGTTTCGTTAATGGCATTAATGACACGTTCCATTGTATTGACTTCAACGAAAAGCGTTACATTTATTCCATCTTCATATGCAATCACACAGGCAGGCACGTAGCCAGGGGTGGCGGAGGCGGCCGCCCCCCGGAGGCCCGGCGGGCCCTTTTCGGCGCGCTGCGCGCGCCGAAAAGGGCCGACGAGACCACGCGAAGCGCGGTATCATAGACTTTTTAAGAGTCGGAAGACCGTGCGAAGCGTAGTCTTTAGATAGTTAGAGCACTTCGAGGCCATGTAAGGCCACCAGGGCCTTCTCTGAAAGACCAGAGGGCCCCTTGGACGTTAAAAAGAGCCCTGTGCATGTCAGAGGGGCCCCTGGACAAGCCGAAAGGGCCCCTGAGCGGGTCAGAGGTCCTCGTGAACACGTCGAATGGGCTCCTAGTCAGCACACTGCACAGAGGGCCCCTGGGCCGGTTGTAGGGGCCCCTGGGTAGGTAGAAAGGGTCCCCAGGCAGGTTGAAGGAGCCCCTGAGCAGGTCGGAGGGGCCCCTGAGCGTTTCGGTAGGGCGAAAAAGCAGCCAGCGCAGTTCCTTACCAGATCGAAAGGGCCCCTGAGCAGGCTGAAAGACCCCTTATAGCCAGACTAGAGGGCCCCTGAGAAGTTCAAAGAGCCCCTGTGCAGGTCAGAGGGGCCCTTGACTAGACCGAAAGGGCCCCTGGGCGGGTCAGAAGGGCCCCTGGGCGGGTCAGAAGGGCCCGTGAGCATGCCAAATGGGTCCCTTACCAGTAAAGAGGGAGCAAACCTTTTCATCCCTTCTACTGGGCCCTTTCATTCAACGCTCAAGAATGGACCCTTTCAACACTCGGAAATGGTCCCTTTCAACGCTCGGGAATGGGCCCTCTCAAGTCGCACCCCCCCCCCCACCTGGGCGAAATCCTGGCTACGTACCTGGTAGAGACCCTTTTAAGGCACCGCCCCGAAATAAGTCCTAGGCACGTGCCTGGTTCATGGGCCTTTCTGAGGGTCCCGAGGGTCCTGATCCAATCCAGTTCATCAAAAGTTGAAGAAAAAAGGGGCATCATTGAATAAAGTGGCCGAAATCCGTAGAGTTTGTCATATCTATTTGGGGGCGGCCTTTCAACGCTCGGGAAGGGCTCTTTTTAGGCGCCGCCCCACCCCCTTTCCCCTGGACGAAATCCTGACTACGTGCCTGCATACAGGTGAAAACCTAAAATTCATCTTCAAATTTCCGGCTTTCATTAATGTCCGGTAATGGTCTTTTTGCTGCCAATGGCACGCTAGAACTGATAACGCCGGAGAAAACGATCGGCGTAAAAAGCGTTGAAAGGCTAAAAACATATATAGCGTGCTGTCATTTTCTGATACTATCGCGGCGTCGCGTCAATCTGATGTCAGCCGAACAATATGGCTGGGGTCGACCTTCGACAATGAAGTAGGACGTATGACCGGATACGGAAGAAGAGCGGAGCGGACATACGCATGGCAGCTTGATCACAATGCAGGGAGAAAATCAACCTTAGACGTGTTGCATTTGGTTGAGTGATTTTGTAATTAGAATATAAGCATCACCTTGGGATGGTTTAGAAGATTTCCGCGTTCCATTACTATCAGATAAAATATTAAACAAATATGTCTATACGATTGAGCTCTTGAATCACCTATCGAAATAGAAGGTTTTCTTGCTTATATAATATATATGTCCATACGAATTACGATTGGGCTCTTCAATCACCTATCGAAATCGAGTAACTTTCTTGTATTTATCAAACAATGTATGCTAAGACCATTTAGGTTTATACCCCATTCTCTTTTTTTTCTATGAAAATTTGCGATAAAAGCATACCAATAATGGAAATAATTTTGATTGCGGTCATCAGTCGCCATAGATGAGATAAAGCTAAGTAGCATAGCAGCGGTATAGCGTCCAGACACACCTGAAAAACGCTGCCTGTCACAGCCATCCTGGAAGCCGCTGGAAATGTATCGAACCCCAGAACACTTCCACCGCACTCTTTCGGCCGGCCATTTCGACCTCCGGCGACGCTGTGTAAATTGCCGATCACTCGCCCCGCCCCCACACAGCCCTCCGCCCCAGGCCCGCGTGTCGACATCCGATCGGGATCGCGGCGGTAGGGGGGGGCGTGTTTGGGCAGTGTTTGGGCGGTGTTTGGGTGAACGGACCAGGCCTCCGTCGCTACCTCGGCTCCCCGCTGCAGGCCACAATTCGGCCCTCGGGCGCCGATTATGCAGATCTGAGGAGCTGAGACGGTCCCGGCGCCCGCCTCATATTGAGTTGTTTTGTATCATTCAGGGCGTCCTGCGGTGTTAAACGTTTGTTCTGCGGCCGACACGATGAGAGCTGGCGTGATGGATGGCTACAGCTCGGGATCGGCGCAGAGATACCGCCACCAGCACGCGGTCGGCCCGGCCCCACTGGCCACCGACGCAGACAGAAAAAACGACAATAACTTGGTACATAATAGTGGAAAGCTTTTAATTCATTCTTTAATAATACAAAAATAAATGTATTATAAGCTATTGCCTTTTAATCCATGGGAAATCATCCGAATCTTTGGTAATCGTATGCCAATTGCTAAGTCCTTCCGTTCGCTGTTTTTTGAAGGAATATGGTTTAAAGTTATCTGTTGTTTACCAAGTTTTGTGGATTTTTTACCTCTCCGTCGACCGTCCACCACGTGGTGCCCGCCAGACAAAATAGAGAGCGAGGAATTCGAGAGAGCGGCCCGGGAGGTACCGATGGGATTGGAGGGCACCAACGCTGTGGGTGGGGTGATAGGACTCGTTCTGCTCGCTGTGAATTGTTTGACCCGGTGGCACATGATACATATGCTTGTTTTGCGACACTATGCCTATGGCCTTTTGACGATTAGCCGAAATTAATTAATGACGGCCACGCCATCAATCGTAGTAAAACCAGCCGCGGCATATCGGAAGAGGAATCAATTGCGCACATTTTGACAAAAAATGTTACCAGGGGCAAAAATACAAAACAATGTTTTCTACCATGTGGTTCGACCGATTTTTACATTTAAAACGGTTTTGAGCTTCCAGGGTCTACATTAAGTAAAATGGAAAATGACTCGAGTGAAAAAATCATAGGCGTATTAAGAAGATGTAAAATGGGTGGATCTTCTGATATAAAATATGTGATGTTCGTGATTGTTTGGGACAATATGCACGTCACATGTGGGCTTTTTTGCTGTAATTTGCCAAATGTAATATATTGCGCATAGGCGGATCCAGGTAAACATCGTGGGGCACCATGTGTGGTACACCTTTTATCTAATCATCTTACTAATTTGAAGCTGAACCTATTTTGACGGAGGGTATCGCCTCCTATTTTATGTACCTGAGGGCATCTCTGCCCCAAAATATGTACAATCTAAGTATGTATGATGTATATTGCACTATTGCAGTGACATCGCTTCTGACGCATGTATTGCACCGCAAACTACGAAGGAAGTATGCGCCGCACAACTGCACTCGCAACAGCCTCCCAAAAACATGAGCCTTGAGCCGCCTCTGTTGAGCCGTTTTTTTTTTCTCGAAATTTTAACACAACACGCGTAATTCAGATCTAGGATAAATCTCAATGTTTCAAGACGCTAGGCTTAACGGTTGAGAAGTGGCAAGCGACAAACCAGCGAGGGGGCAGAATCTGCCCCACAGGACATATTACATGTTATTTACATGCATTTCCGTCAACAAACTTCCAGGTTCGGTCTTCGCCCTTTTTCGATATGTAAACCAAAGTTAACAGGAATAACAAATACAGATTGAAAAAATCAGAAATTTCGGTTCCGGTCGAATGCAGTATTTGAAAGCAAAATGCGGACCTTTACATTTAATTTCGGCAGATACAGGGCGACGTGGCCCCACTGATGCCCCCACTCTACAAGGTCCCCCTACTGTGCAGTGTGTGACTACACGATCAACAATGATCTCGTTCATCCGATCCCACAAATCTATGGTTCATTCGAATATAATTATTGAGGGAATGTTCAATTATTTCCACAAAAAGATGATATTACTTGAAAATTCGACACGACGAGATCAAAAAACTAATTGTAAATTCATTCACATTGCTTCAAATTGTTAATCACCGAAAATATTTCAAGTTAAAGTTGATAAGCATTCCACGCTTTTAACGACTGGTACTTGGCAAGTACCTACTTTCGGTTCTTATTAGACTGCGGGCGTGTTGTTTTTATACGCAATAGAAAGGAAAATATATTTTACGTTCTGCTTGTTTTGATTATATGCCCGTCGATCCTCAACACTACAGTTAACAGCCATTGAATAAAAATGTAGCAAAATTAGCAACTGGAACTAATATTCATAGCGGCGGCCCAGTAAGTACTTGCTTTAAAAACAGCTTCATTCATTTTCCACATTAGGAGTTCTGTATAGCTTTGTCTCTGGCAGTATATAACACTATGCTATATATTATCATGAAAAAGAATCATCCACCCACCAAAATTAACAACAATAAAACAAACTGGCAATAAAATCGGAAGCTCACCTATTCACATGACATGGCGATCTAATAAGTGTCAGCGACTTGTTTTATGTTTTATTGAACTAATCAGGAACGTTGTCACGCATTGTGGCGCTTTTACTTCATTTCTGGCCTATGACTTGTTAACACGGTAATGGTGGGGAAGGACAACAATAACCGTTTTCACGAAGGATTTATTTTTACCCGGAAGTACCCGGTAGAACCCGGTAATATTTCGTGCGTTTTGGGTAATTGAGTCTAGGAACACGCTTTCCCAGATAATTTTTGTGTATCAATTGAAAACTTTATGAATTCAGAACAATAGCTGCGTATACAATGCGAATATCTCGTTAGTTTTCTTTGCAGTGCGATCCCGAGGAATCTTTCAAGGAGGGGCCAATCAATGAGTGGTGCCCCTACTTACCAATCGAAACCTCGGCGACGATTTGGGGTCACTATATTTTGAGGTGCCTTTTCAGCATTTATTTATTTGCAAGTTAAGGACCCCTCAGGTCGCGAGTCCCCCCTCAGCCGGCCAGAGTGCCCCCTGAGGCGGCTAGAGTGCCCCTCAGGCGACAAGAGTGCCCCCTCAGGCGGCCAGAGTGCTCCTTCAGGCGGCCAGAGTGCCCCCTCAGGCGGCCAGAGTGCCCCTCAAGTTCGAGGCCCAAGGGGGCTCATGGCCCCCTGCCTCCCCTCTGGATCCGCCACTGTTTCTTTGTATCACCAAATTCATGAACAAATATTACCGGGTACTACTGGGTACTATCAGGTACTACCGGGTACTACTGGGGCTGGCAGTACCCGGTAGTACCCGGTAATATGTGTTCATGAATTTGATTATACACAGAAAACTAACGGGAAATTTCCCAATGTAAGAGCAGCAGAATGTAGGACTGTACATGAATTCATAAAGTTTCAATTGATATCACAAATATCTAGGAAAAGCCGTGTTCCTAGACTCAATTACCCAAAACGCACGAAATATTATCGGGTACTACCGCAGGCGCGGATCCAGGATTTCGGTCACGGGGGGGGGGCGCGCAATTCAAAAAGTTGCGCCATAGAAAAGACCCGGTTCAGGGGGNCTGAAATAGGGGCACCCTCAAAATATAGTGGACCAAATCCGTCGAGTTTCAGATTTGGGTATAGGTAGGGGCACCACTGCAATTGATGGCCCCCTCCTTGAAGATTCTCTGGATCCGCCACTGCAAAGAAAACTAACGAGATATTTCGCATTGTAAGAGCAGATAATTGTACATGAATTCATAAAGTTTCAATTGATACCACAAAAAATATCTGGGAAAAGCCGTGTTCCTAGACTCAATTACCCAAAACGCACGAAATATTATCGGGTTCTACCGGGTACTACCGCAGGCGCGGATCCAGGATTTCGGTCAGGGGGGCGCGCCAATTCAAAAAAGTTGCGCCATAGAAAAAGACCCGGTTCAGGGGGGGGGAGCGCGCGCCCAAGCGCCCCCTGGATCCGCGCCTGACTACCGGGTACTACCGGGTACAAATAAATCTTTTGTGAAAACGGCAAATGGCAGTGACCCTCATGGATAACACAAGGTACTTGCTTTTTTCCAAATTTACAACATCAAATAAAGGATTTGCTGTTTTATCCTATTCCTAAATTTAAATAACATCATTGTTATACCACGAAGGAAGACTTTGAAACTGTTGTTAAATATATTAAAATGTGTTTATCTCCCTTTAACTATCGTATAAATGATTCATTCAAAAGATGATTCAAAAATAGATAATGGGGCACAAAAAGGGCCCACACAACCCAACGTTTTATGTCTCAGAAAACGAACTCGATCATTGATCTCGGTTTATCATTGATAAATGTTTGAGTCATTTTTGTTAATCGCTTTGAGTCAATATACACGTAGCATAATCATGCGTATCATTCCGTAAATCCCTGTGTACCTAACCCGCTTTGATGTAGCGCGCTTGTAGTTACCGATTACAATATATATATATATATATATATATATATTGTGTGTCACCCATGTGATGTTCTCAAAACGTAGACTACAAAGAGCACATGGATTACACGCTTTTCCCGCTATAATTATGATATATAAGTACCATGTTTGTACTATGCCATGTTCTTGGAAATGTTCGTCATATTCCAGCGCGTGCGGACGGCGCCTGTCGTGTCTCTCCCCCCCCCCTCCCCGTCTGTTTCTGTTTCTGTTTCTGTTTCTGTCCGTGTCTATCTGTCCGTGTGTGTGTGTGTGTGTATGTGTGTGTCTGTGTGTGTGTGTGCGCGCGCGCGGGCTAACGTCCTTGTGGTGGCATGTGCCGACGAACTGTTCCGTCCAGCCAGCTGGCGTGCCGCGCGTCTGTATCTGGTGCCGCTAATCCTCTAATCAGAGCGACATCAAAGGGGCCGCTCCGGTCGGCACGCCAGATCGACCGGAAGTGGGCGGTGACCGCAGATCAGAGAGGCCGCGCCGCCGGCCAGCGCGGCGACACGCGACATGTGGGGCCTGTGACAGGTCACCAGGCCACCGGCCAAGGTCAGTACCCGAGACCCCAGCTGGCCCGCCACCCGCGGCCCTTTTTACTCCCCCGTTCCTATTCACCCAGACTTGTCACCAATTCAATCAATTGACTCAACTTACCGCCGTCGCATGGCTAACCTTTCGGCTCATGGTGATGTTTGCATTCCGCTGACCTCTCTGACAAGCCTGACCTCTTCCTGCTATCAGGCAGTTGGTGTGTTCTCTGAACAGGGATACCTGTTTTTTTCGGCATGATCCACCCGTTATATAACCCTCATTATCTCGATGGTTAACATAAGCTGATGTGCGACAGCTATCAGTCACGTGGCTGTTAGTTGCATTTCTCAGTGATTTAGTTTAATGGGGAAGGATTTTTGTCATGTCATTTTAGTGAAAAATAACAGTCACACTATGATCATCGACACAATAAGGAAACAAACAAGAACGATGGGATTATTTTCATGCGACACAAGTATAGTAATTATCAATCGTAAGAAAATAAGAACACATATAACTGGCTCAGATGTATTTGGAATATAACCTGGAACCAAGTAGCTGCATGCTTACAATATTGGTGAAAATTTTAACCAACACCATGCTCGTAAATCGATACTCGAACACTAAAACACTTATGTTCTTGTGCGAACGAGATTGAGCCACACAACCCAACCCATGCCAGCTTTGCAACCATCAGTCTTGTTGATTAAGCTTTCAGTAGCTGATCTGATATGGAATTATAATGCGTATATGTTGGATTCATGGTAGGTGCATATTATCGTGTATTGTATTTCTATGAATTATACTATGAAGAAACATTATAAACATTCCCTCGCTAATATTAACTCGGATTTAAGTTCTATTGTGCAGCCGTTATACTATTTATTTTGTCATCTTGGCATGTAGTTATTTGTATCATTTGTAATGTGAACGACGATCCAGTCCAGTTATCAGGAATCCAATGTTATTATAAATCCCCTCCTTCTGTCCCGTACCTACCTTAGTCACGATTTCCGCGCTATCTGACAGCCTCTGTACCGACGTAGGCCGTAACGTTACGTAACAGGTGTCCGGCAAAACCGCAGTGTCCGGCAGATCTCATCATAGCATCTGCTGCATCTGGCATAAATGACATCGGTCCGTGTTTTATTTGGTCGATGCTCGGAAAGGTGGAAGTTTTGTATTCTTCATTTCGCTGCCAGCTGCGGCAGACAATTAGTTGTATCTGTGTTACCCATCATCGCTATAAATAGCTCACTGCAGGTCCATTGCATTGCATATATTGGAGACAAATACTCAAATTGATTGTTTACAAGCGAAAGCATTTGTTGCATTGTAAGAAGGCTATAGACCTCATCACGTGTACCTATGTCTCACAGTCATGCTTCATAGCTAGGTATCTTTGTTGATAGAGATATATCTCAAATAATCAGCAGCCTGTGTAAGTTAGAAAATTGTGTCTATATCGTTGCATACATACAAGCATTGTAGTGGTACGCACCCACTTGGTCAACAAGTCAGCTCACAAATGTCCACCAACATTTGGCTCTGTCAGTGCTCAGTAATCAGTATTCACAGTCAGCGAGACTATTTATTGTATTCATTTGGTGTTGTATTGCATCATTTAGTCAGATATTCCTAGTCGTTAGCAACACCACACCGTCTTATTACGTGTGCCGTTTATTTTAATTTTAATTGTCAGTGGAGAGCTACTAAGGCTATATGCTGGCCATTGGTTCATTCCGATAGTGCATCAGAAGGAACCAAATAAAAGTTCGCTTACCCCAGCGAACACCTGTGTTCTATACAGTTTCCTCGCTAGTGCGTCTGCGTGAATAGATACGTTTCTATTGATAACACCAACAAGTGGGAGACGAACACCTGATGTGACAAGCCGGCATGATGACGGATTTTTTGTGTGCGACAAATTTCACCTGATCTAACGCTGCAGGACAAAATACGGAGAACTGACAGGTTCAAAAGGTTCTGCTTTCCACACGTGTCAGCGCAGGGCAAGTGTCTGCCGCTGAATCATTATACAAATAACGTGAAAAAGCGGCAGTAAATACAGTGAGTGTGTGTGTGTGTGTGTGTGTGTGTGTGTGTGAAAGTGATATCATGCCGGGCTTCAGCGCAGAAGTGGCGAGGGCTGCGGCGATAGCGAAGTTCTCGCTTATACTCAGACGAGCGATAGAGTGTGTTCTATGTGTTATATTTATATACTTCTATTTGGGCCGAGTCTAAGGAACGTGCAACATCTGTAGCGCTCGTGAGTCGTGAGCGAAGTGTCTGGCTTTTGAGCGTCTGCTGCCGTCCCAGTTTCACGCGCTCTCAGCTTCGAAAGTTCGCTTGGGATTATCTGGAAAATTCTGGGCGTTTCGAGCGAGGAGTTCCGGTGTCGAATGTTCTAAAGACGTGCATAGCAGTTGCAGTTGGCACCACATAGGACACACGAGTCCTAGTGGTGCCAACTGCTGAACACTGCCGCGCACAACACGTGTGTTGTGCGCGGCCCAGATTTATAGCACATTTGACGTTTGTTATGTGTTGCATGGCTTAACAACACAATCCAATAGCATTGAATTGGCTCCTACCCAATTATCCTTCCTCTTCATGCTAAACAATGTGCTAATGCACGCGTCAAAGGTAGTAGTATTCGGGTGTGATTCACTTTGTCAGTGCGAAACCGTCCAACGTATCGAGCTCCTGTGACCTGCAATTAACACACCGGAAGTGCTGCACCTGATGGCGACTTCAAACGACTGAGAGCTGGGTTCTCACCACGCAGTAGCGTGATATGTTGAGCAGCTACAGCGCCTCGTGATGCGCTAGCGAACAGTTAGGGACTGTAGCGCCCCAGCCGAGCCCGCTGACCGCTCTGGCAATCCACCGTCGTACGGCAGGAGTCAGCTGAAGCGGAAGACGGTGGCGTGAGGCTCGTGTCGGTCACTTCCGCCGGCCAAACATCAAACACCTTTGCCGATGCGCCTGCCGCGAACCAAAAATCGTTCACACATTTTACCTGATAAAATGTGGTATTGCGTGAACAGCTTACATGATGATTGGCATTTATAATATTGTTTAAAATAATTGTTGGTTAATGTTTTCTCTTAATGCTTCACGGATTGTTTTACATATTTACATTTGTATATTTTAGTGAGTGGAAGGAAAGTGATGTGCTTTTATCAATACACTTCTGTAATGTAAGCACACGAATTAATCAGCATTATACAAATTATATAGCGCTTATCATAGGACAAAATAGTGTTACGAATCGACAAAAGTGACGTGAAAAGCTACCATTGCATTTCAGTTGTGAGTTGAGTCACAGCTCCAACAATGAAACACGCCTAACAATGAAACACACGGCAGCTGAAACTTCGACATTGACCTTGCCGTGTGAGCCGGAGCGTTACTCGTGACGTCACGACCTCTGTCTGTCTGCACCCCACCCATGTCAGCACAGTGAACCCAGTGCATACCGTCACCGGTGCGATGTGGTATGTGCGTCTACTGTATAGCTACTGTAGCTGACGTGGTGCGTCTACTGTAGCTACTGTAGCTGACGTGGTACGTCAGTACGTCTACTGTAGCTCGGGCGAACAGGCCGGCTTGGACAGTCCAGCTCTGTTGATAGACTTAGGTAAACAGTGATTTTGCCCTGGCTTTGCTTTGTAGCCAGAGAAAGTACCAAGAGAATTACATACAAAGAAGGCTATCGGAGTTAAAAAATTATTGAATTTGTCCAATGTCCAAGAGGATGATGATATAATTCCGTTTACAAGCTTTGGATCGGAGTTCAAATGTTAATTTGCAAGGTTTGTGGTTTAATTTGCATTACAATCCTAGGGCAACGAGCCAGAAGTCTGAGCTATATACAGAGGCCTGGGAACTATTTAGGCCTGGAAACTATTTGGAAGTTTTTTTTTGGGGGGGGGTTGCAAAACCAATATTTGACAGCCACTTCACTTTTCTTCGCGAGTTTTTAAGGTTTCATTTCGGCTGGATTCTACGGGGTCTCTACAATCGGCGTTTTTTAAACATTTCAAAATGAGAAGAAACATATTTTTGCACTTTAAAATATTATCTTGTGATGATTGTAAAACAATTGGGTTTAAAAATTATACACTAGTGCCTTTTCTGCGGAGATATTTTCAAAATTAAATTTATTATGAAAGATCATGTAACATCTTCCTCGCGCTGAAGCGTCCAAAACACATTTTTTTAAATTTGAGATAGGTGCTAAAATTTAAGCACATATGATTTTCTTTATGATAAAAAACGTAGTTTTTGAAGTGTTCCGCCTTGAAAGCTACCAAATATTTTGTTTCTCGCGTCATGCTTCCACAGAACCTCGCTGATAATATACCAAATTAAGTAAGACACGAGAAGAAATGTGCTATGTGCAGTATTTTGTGAAGAAGACCCTACCTATATTTTCAGTGTCATATATGACGATTAAACCTTCTTTTGTGCAACGTTAAGATGAGCCTCGCCAAAGTTGGGGGGGGGGGAGCGCCGCCCCTCGGTCCCGAAGTTTGGGGGCAAGCTTCCCTTTGCCCCCTCTTGTTTCTGGGCCTATGGCTCATGCATGTGTCAAAGGGAATAGGTCACCCTGCAGAGGCTTGTCTTGAAATTTGGAAATACTTTACATTTGTATTGTATTATATTTTGTACGGTTGTTATATGCGGTACGGTCACGATAAAATACACACCAGCACTGTAACGGTTACGGCTCAACTTACTCTGGTTGCGGTTAGTTTGCGTCGGAATCTCCGCGTGACGCAAATCTGACGTCAACGAATATGACGTCATAATACCGACAAAGTTTCGGAGGCCCGAAACTGAATCTTTATTTATGCCCTGTGACGAAATTATAAGCGTAGTGAAGTAATTATTTCACCACAAACCATTTTTTTATCTGGTCTACAACTCTGCTTTAAATGTAACTGCAAAACCCCATGTTAAAGATGAAGTATCCCCTCTATAAGAATAAACCCATCCCGCAGAGCATGTCAATTGCCTTTGAGTGAGAACAATGCAGAAATAAATTGTAAAACAAAGCAGTTAAGCCCCAAAGTGTGAAAGGTCGAACGACGCAAGTCAGATTTTATTTTCTTCTTTGTCATTGTTTATTGGCTTGTGACATTGCAAAGTGAAGAGTCGTCACCTGATCCCTTTCACTCCTTTAACGTTCACCGAGGAACTTTTACCGAATCACCTCATGAAAATGCCCTTTCCTTTGAGCTCATTGTTCGCGTGTGTCTTCAGCCGGCGAAAAGTGATGTTCATCTCGCCGGGAGCGCTTTGTGTTGTGGAGACCTCACCCTCCAGAGGTGGCTGCTGGCAGCTTACACCGCTTCAGCCGCCTATCAGCTGACGCAGCTTACACGGGTGACTCGCCGCCGCCGCCGCCGACGCCGCCGCCGCCGTCACCGCCGCCTTCGCCTGTGTCTATGTCATGATCACCGGCCCTCGTAACGCGCCGAAAATCATCCCTACCGACCCTTCTAACGCGCAGAAGCTCATCCAACCGACGCCTGTTTGAAGGGACCTCCGATCTTAGGCTGCCTCGCCGACCCGCCGGGCTGACACACACACATACAGACACAATGGGATCGGCGGCGTGGTGGGTGGTGGCCCTCGTCGGCCCTCCGCCGGCTGTCACCCCGCGCACCGACAAACACCGCCGCGCCAGATCGGCCGCCGCCGCGCCGCGATAGCCGCACATTAGCCGCGCGACGAAGCCGGCGCAGCGCGGCGCCGTCCGCGCACTCGCCGGGAAAATCACGGGTCGCGTAAAGGCCAACGAGCTGTGAAATGGCACGGCGACGCCTGCGCGACGAGCCGACCGGACAACCCATCATTTTCGGGCGCCACGGATCTCCCCGGCTGGCCCTGGCGCGCCGCGCTCGCCCCACCGCGCCGCGCGCCACCCGCGCCGCAATCGCCTCCCGCGCGCCGCAATTGCCACCCGCGCGCCACAATTGCCACCCTGTAGCTGCAGCGTGTAACGAGACTGGCGGCGCCTGAGTGGCGATCTGGCCACTCGCGGGAGGAGTCCGGCAATGAGCCGGTATTCAGCCCCGGCCACCGTAAGTGGCGTCTTCGCTGTAATGACCGACGCTACAGCGGGACGAGTCGAAAGAAACGGCATTGATGGCATGACAAATACATGCCCTCGAATTAGGAAATGTCTTGTTCTCGGAGGAGATTGGCCGCATTACCATAACAATGCGTGTTTCACTGTATGGGCGTGACAAATGTGATCTCTTGGCTCCTAGCTGTGGTATTTGAAAAGGACGTGGTTGTTCACAAGAAGAACAGGAACACTCATTACAAGACACTCAGCGTGGTTTTACGAGACAGGAAGGCGAACCGTCTGGTTTAAATGGAAATGTTACCTGCCAAGGGTAGCATAAAATGGACGTGGCGTAGAAGTGACAATTTAGCCCTTGTGTGGGAGTTACATCATTATTTATTGACCACTTTGGTCTTATTTTTCTTACACATTGCGATCACTAAAGACAGTTATAGAGAACGACTGACCCTGTGAAACACGTTTGGCATTGACAGAATCACAACTATGACAATTGACACCCCAGTGCTTCAGCTTTGGCACGTTTTTTTTGTTGGCAGCAGATCAAACATAAGCTCCGAAGAGAAAAATGTGCTGACACTCCACCACTCCATTTTTATACCACTCAGCTCGCCCGGGCTTCGTGTGTGGCAGGCCGCCACAGGAGGCACACGAAAGGTGACGGACAGCTCAGCAAACCGGCGCCAGACAGCACACCGCCCGCCCACAGAAAATAAATCAGCCTCCAGAAAAACTGCGCTATGTTTTTCGGTGCCAGCACTCAATGCGACGCTTGTGGCGCGGCGCGACCACCGCCGGCGCGCGGCGCCGCGGCGAACAACGTCGCACTGTGTACGGCGCCGCGGCCGTCGCCGATCCGTCACTTTTGTCACAGATAGAGTGTCGTTTGTGTAGCAGCTCGGAGGCACAGAGCCTCTCTGTTGGCGCAGAGACGGCGGTGGCGGTGGAGGCGGCGGCGGCGGCGACGGCGGCGGCAGTCGGTGCCGATGGAGACGATAGCGGCGCTTTCAGGAACGTCGCCGTCGACGTTTGATGCCACTGGTGTCAGTGAGGTCGCGCTGGGATCATAAGGTCGCGTCGGAGTCGTGAGTTCGCATGGGTCGCGCCCAGGGCGGGTCTTTGACTGCTCTGTTTTTCGGTGATGCCAAGATCCAAAATCTTTGACTGTTCCTGTGACTGGTGGCAGGGACAGCCGAGGCTCACAGCTCTGACTTTGCTGAGGCTTACAAAACAGTGGGACATACGAACAGACATACAAACAGTGGGACATACGACCGAACTGACGTCACGGGAGATCAGTAAAATAATGCACATCCCACGTAATGATCAAAACATTTATATTTCGAAAAAGTCAAGTCAAGGTCAGTCACAACAAAGTGTATCTGTAGGAAAAATACGAAAGTCATGAACTATGCACAATGGTTTATTTTACACAGTAAATTAATAAGCGTGTTAGTCACTCTTTACCATCTGCCCCACTTCCAGTGAATTTAAACTCTGCTTCTACGCCACTTAATTCGCTATAATTCGATTTTGCTATTGACAAAAAAATGCTTAGACTTATGCACAGAAGAATGTTATAGTCGGTGTAAGAAAATGTACCCAAATTTCACGTAGAAGTCGCTTTATTTTTTTAGCTATTTAAAAATACGTCAGGGGAGATATTTCCTCCCCCAGTCAGTGTCAGGTTAACATTGACATTGTAATAAGTAAGGGTTCCATGCAAGGCCTCGGGTCTTCTGGGGATGCAGACCTGCCAAAACGTTGGTTTGGAGGCCGTCCGACAGAATTTCATGAACTCATGAGATTTCGTTTTTTTTTTAATGTTGAATTAATTAAAAGAAGTACTCTCCTTTGTACAAGTTGCCTAGAATTTATTGAAAATGTGTTAATTTTCAGCCAATTTCGGTGGTTTCGGTAAAACTATGATGCTGACAGGCTCCCCTTGGATCCGTTCCTGTTAGCCCCCCCCCCATCGCTTTCAAAAATCGACGCCGTTAGTTAGTCGGATGTGCCTCTCACAACCAGATAAGAGAAAGGAAGAATCTCTGAGCACCGGTGTCGATTTGTATACTTTGGGGGGGGGGTCCCGGACCCCATCAATGATTTCAAATTTTAACATTAGGCCTATGGCGTTGCATGGTAAGAATGCAATTATAATATTTAAAGTTAGCTTTGTCCCCCCCCCCCAATAATTTTCAGGAACCGACACTCCTGTCTCTGAGGGAAGAATGCATGTACTGGCTTGCCTACCAGGAATGACTTGCTGAGAGGCAGCTCGTACAGTCGTGTATTCAACGTGCCCAAGAGGTCATAAATAGACTAAGCTGTGATTCAGGACCTAGGTTTATGATCTCAGCCAACTTATCAAGCGCTAATCTGATTTACACTGAGGTGTCTGCATAGTGTTCTGCACAGCTCGGCTCGGTAAGAAATGGTCTATAAACGCATTGGCAATACATTACCGATCCTATCGATAAGTGCCCATTCTCATCGCCCAGTGACAATAAAACTATAATGTAAATGACGTGTTTATAGTTCGCAAATTCATATATTGTTCTGGAAGCATTTTAGATCAGGTGAAAGCGTTGCTCTTATGATACACGAGGACACAGAGATGATACAACGCATGTGTCTTACACGGCTGAGCCATCTTATTGTGGCGGGTGAACTGGGCATAAATCATCAAATATCCTGCTGAACAAGAGTAGTGTTATCTAGTAGCGCTTCAAGAAGATGTTACGCAAGCAGGCTGCCTTACACAGGTAATCCAGATGAGGAGACAAGTATTAAAACGGGGTTTAGTCGACTCTAGTGACATGGATCGGTGCACCAAAGCGAACAATGCTCAACATTTGAAGCCTAGAAACATGGAAGGGAAAAGGTCGCCTTGAAAGTTGTCTTGCAATTTAAACTTACGGGGCATTCTGAGCTGAAAAAAATAATATGACATTTGTTTGGACGACAGATGCATATTCGTCGAAAAATGTACATGCTTCTCTTTTATCTGTCATCGACTTAAAAACTGCATGATAATGTATGACGATTGACGTCATGCATATGGTAGCTTGGATATGAAAGCCACGGAGAAAGGATATACAGGAGGTGCCACTCTGACACTTTTGGCGACCGCATGGCTTCTATAAAAGCTAGAAAGGAAAGCCACGGCGGTAAGCTAGAGGCTATATTTGACCAGCTAGAGGCTTTTTGAAATAGCATATACTAGTGCTAACCCGTCCGCTCCGCTGGACGAT
>VOPJ01014122.1:0-41884 GCA_014673585.1 Semibalanus balanoides
TTGACATATTTCAAAGCGCCTTGACGAGAAAAACACGATGGCGTAAACAGTATGGCGTTATCATTGTTAAGTAAGAGATTATTCACGATTTTTTTTTTTTTTACAAAATCATTTTTTTTTTTTACTTTAATGACCTCTAGAGCCTAAACTATTGAACTGAGGTCAATTTTGAGGACCCGGGTGCGATTGCAAATTTCATTGGCTAGCGATTGTTTTTTGAACGTTTGTTTCTAGATAGCATAGTTTCCGCAGATATTTGGGGTTCTAATTTTTCTGGAGCTAATGTCTAAAACTTGAAAATTTCGACCTTCGATGACCTCTAGTGACCTGAGTTTTGACGTGCAGCGAAAGAACAAGAAAATATTATAGAACACGATACCCAGGGACTAGAAAGTCTTGAAATAGTTTCGAAATGTATTTTTTGTATAACGGTGTTCGCTAAATATTTAAACAATGTTCTTTATTGTTTTTGTTCTACACGTGCCATGGGAGCGAGTTAGAGGGGGGTGTTCAAACACCCCCCAGTCGGGCGAAGGAAATGCAGAGGCCCAGTCGGGCGCGGGTTAACTGGCACGAAAATACTAGTAGTTGTTTTTTGCCGCAAAGACGGACAACATGCACTCTTGGTGACCTTTACCATCAGTGGTCACCACCATGACCACTATACAGCGTCCGACCATCCCTTACGTTGAGCGTAGCGGGGGCGCGGGCGGGGGCGGGGGCGGTGGGCGGGGGCGGTGGACGTAGCAGGGAAGTGACCCGGGACAGGGATAGGCAGATCCAGCTCTGCCCCCTGACTGAGAAGGCTGTCCCGCCGAGCTCTGCCATCTGGCTGAGTAGGAGTGGCGATGCAGTGGGCGGCAGCCTGTCACTGTCCTGACACGAGCAATGGACGTTCACATCAGAGGTGGACACTGCGACTGAGTGGGGCGACACAAGACTGGGAAGGCAGCGGGTTAGACCGCAAGACAGAGGGCAGAAGAGAGGGGGATTAAATCAGAACAGACGGTGGGAGGGACATACGGCAGAACAGAGCGGAAGACAGCGTGGAAGACGGCGGGAAAGACAGCGAGGCAGAGGCAAGCCAGTCCACTGGGAAGGCAGAGGGAAGGCGGCAGAACCGAGGGGGAAGACGCAGAACATATCAACCAGGCTCAGATTGGCTGTTCTTGCACCTCTACGCAGACACAGGGTTTTTGTTTTGGGCCTCAAACGTACATTAAGTGTGTCACCTTTAACTCATTCTCAGAATATAATGTTCTTTAACACTACTGTGTTTGTCTTCAGCCAAGTGTGATTCAGTCAAATAGTTCCCGATCTTCGTCAACATTTATCAATGTCACTGTGTGCCACCTACGTGTAAGTCTGTGACCAGATATCATTGCCATGACACCCCAGTCGTGTTGTGGCACACTTCAGTTACATTGTATGGCAAGGCAACATATCTTATCGTCATAATGTTGAAGACCGGAAGCGAAACAATGTTACTTTATCAATAAGTATATGACAAAGTATATCTTTTCAAGGATTCCTTCGCAAGGACGAATCTAACTCCTCCCACACACATTCAACCGCAGCTCAATCTTAGCTCTTGCACTTTAAGTTGCTGATTTCCTGGAACTTTCATTACTTGCATGAAACTTGCATTGACATGGCATGAATGCGACAGACTCCTTACAGTTAATTGACACTTGGGAGCATAAGATCCTTGAACTGAGCCTAGGCGCTATGGCTTTAACTGACTCGTTATTGCAGCAGCTGGCGATAGACGATAAACTCTGTCGCTGAGGTTTGGTGTCATGCTGATGGATTGCTCTGTCAGAGAGCCGGCAAACATGCCACTATGCTGGGGACTGGGCACTGGTGAGTATCGCAGAAACTAAAACTTTGAGTATGCGTACATCACAGCCTGGAGACTGTGTTGCCATGGCGACAAGTGTCACAGTCTCTGCGATGTGGTTGTCATGGTGACGAACATCACGATCACTGCAATGCTGCTGCCACAGTTACAAGTGTCAGCATCACTGCGGCTTATTTCAATGTGGTAACATGACAATCATTGAGGTTTTGTTGCCCTTAGAGCTTTTGCCAGTCATTTCAGACCTGTTGCCATGGTGACAATTATCACAGTCATTGCTGCTCTGTTACTATGGTAACGATAAACAAGGCCACTATTACTGTTACCATGGCAATGGTAGCTGAGGCACAACTCCTGGGACCATCGATGCATCAAATAGCGCGGAATTGACTCTTACGGTTTAAATCTCGTTCGACATTGGGATGGTCTCGATGTAGTGCGCTCAGCCCTCGCCTGGCGACATAAAGGTCGCGGGTTCGCCCGCTCCTTCATTCAACCGCTGTGTTGGCATGCCGTTCCCGAGTGCATTAAAAAGTGCAGAGTGGTGAGTCGTATTGGCCCCATAATTATTATCCTGGTTCTTATTATCTCGATTGGCATTGGGTGCATAGTCCGTCCCGTACAAAGAGAGCCGATTCTTCTACCTTCACGCCAGTGTATAAAGTGTCACCTGCTTTGCATCAAGAGAGAATGACAGTTTTCGCTCCAACTCCGCACTTTGTTGATCCTATGCGAGAATGGCAAGACTCGCATTGCACTGATGGTATTGTGTGTTCTGAGATAAATTTATGACGTATGTTCAGTTTAGTTGAAACAAGTTGTCGGGTTTCAAAGCAGTTGCGTCACTTTATAGTCGAGCTCTTGAAGGACACTTGACTGTCGGGGGTACGAGGCAGACCAATGTTGCTAAGGATCAATATGCTGCCTGTCTAGCGATACATTCTGTTACCATTGGAAGGAATACATAGGAATACATATAGATACTTACATATCAGAGCATGGAAAATATAATAACAAATGTGTTTGCACAGGTGAAATACCAACACTAGAACCTACTAAGCATGTTAAGTTGATGGGTGCTATAATCGGTGGACGAGAGATGCGTCCCAAACATTTCGGATTTTAGCTTTACGCACATGGGCGTTGCATGGAAGGAGTATATTACAATATGCCTATGTCAATTGGTGGTGTCAATCGCTAACCAAAATTTTGGTAACCTAAAAAAAATATATGACCGATTTGGTAATCGGTCGGTCAGGCTTATACCTACATTTTTGGAAATTTGTCGGTTAGCCTTATTCTATACAATTCACTTTTTTGTCACATTTTAACGCATTCTTATTTCTATCCAGTTAACTGATGCTTGTTTTGCTCAAAATGCAATCAAATGATCAAATAATGCATACTAAAACGAATACATCATTATTATAACAATATAAGATATTGCTTACAAGAGTACGTGAGGTCCATACAAAAGTATTGTATGCATTATACAATATACATATTACATACACCACCACCACCTGCAATTTAAAAATCGATCGAATTTTGTACATTTTTGGCTTCAACCCAAATCGGTCTTTATTTGGTCAACCAAAATGTATCCTGTTCGGTATTGGATTGCAATTGTTCAGGTTGTTTTCTTGAAAATTTACATCACTTATGTCAACCCAACTTTCGAATAGTGGTGACACTAATGATACATATTTGACATTTAAAGATCTTGACTAGGTTGCGAACTTTTGCGGATTTTTACATACATTATGCTTTTGGCGTATCGTTTTTTAACACTCGTAAAAACGAGTTCGCCTTTTGCCGTAATTTGTCTGGCAGCATAACTGCTGACGTTAGCAATTTATCCAGCCATCCGGAATTTTAACTTTCTCATTCAGCAACAACACTGCAAATGCCTGGCTCAGCGCTCTGCCAAATGCTGCTATCATGCCCCGACTGGTCCGTCTTCGGCGTACCGCCCTACATATTGACCTGGAAACTGTCAGGCAGCGAACCAACTGTTGACATCCCAACAGAGCATACGTCATAGTACCCTACTGCATCCTCTCTCAAAATGTCGCACACTCGCGCAAAATATCACTCGCTTGGGTCTTGGGATTATTCTGCTTTGACGGTATAAATATCTCCCGAATACCTTCTTAGCTCTGGCGCCCGCAAACCCCAATCATCATCATCATATAGCCATAAATGGAGAGAAATGACAGAAATATAGCCAAGCATGGTGAGAAAGGTTAGTGGATCTTCTGTGCCAATGATTGGATGTACAATGCACATATTGGGTCGCCAGTCGGCACGGAAAACAACGCAGGGTAGCTCGCACCAGGCGATTGATCTGCGCGAGCTCAGAGACAGAGACAGTCCGCCGGCTGGTTGCGTTTTCGCCCGATAGATGGCAGTAATAGCCTGCAGTACACTTAACGTGATTTAGGTGGTTTTGTTCACGATGAGTTTTTGTAGGGATATGACTATGGGGCGTCTCTTATGAGACTACGCTTCTTCAATGCATCTTCGAGTGAAATACATGCGGCTAGTACTTTGCTACGCCGGATAGTGTAATGATGACACGTTTTGGTGATTTATACCATTTTTAATACCTTACGACAGAATTATTTATTTCCATCTATACATAGGAATACAAAATAGCAGTTTTGTTCATATTGACAACGACGTTAACCTGCGCCCCACTGGGACTCTGCATTTCCTTCGCCCGACTGAGGGGGGGGGGTGTTTGAACATCCCCCTTCTAACTTCGATCCCATGGAACGTAGACCAAAACAAAAGACACTGTTCGAAACGTTATCGAAAATCATTTCGAAACTATTTTATACTTTGTTTCGCTCACGTCAAAAGTCAGGTCACCAGAGGTCATCGAAAGTCAAATTTTCAAGTCTTAGGACATCGCTCCAGAAACCGCCAAATTTCTCGGAAACTATGCTATCTAGAAACAAACGTTCAAAAGACAATCGCTAGCCAATGCAATTTGCAATCGCCACCTATTGGTCCTCAAAATTGACCTCAGTCAATAGTTTAGCTCTAGAGGTCACTTAAAGTTAAAAAAGCTGATTTTGGCAAACACATATTTTCTGAATAACTTCTAACCTTAACAAAGGTTAACGCCATGCTGTTTACGCCATCGGTTGTCTTGTCAACGGCGCTTGTGAAATTGTCAAATTGATTCATGTTAGTTTCACTTTTTAAAAAATGACCTCAGGTCAAGGTCAAGTGGTGACCAAAGTCAGGTCATGTGCATATCAGTAGATGTGTCTTGACGAGACAAACACACTGGTGTAAATTGGAGCTCTCTTTCTTCATTATGGCCAGAGTTATTGACCAAAAGGTGTTGGTGACCTCGGATGACCTCAGATGACCCCGTAATGTCCCTGAACAAGAACCTGCACTTGGATCATATATAATATCATTATGATAACATCATCCAGAAGGAAAATGGACTGCATATCGTCGACAAAGAAAGGCATTTGATTATTTTCTCGTTGACTTTTATGGGGAGAATCGCCAAAACTGACCCGACCTAAGGTCACGATACAAAAAATCCAAAGATAAACATTTTGTAATAATAATGATTGATGTAATCCTAAAAGTTTGATATCGATCCCTTATAAAATGTAAGTCATGGCACGATCGCCAAAACGTTTTTGGTACAGGTAGTGTCCACTTGACTGACCTTGGTGACCTACCTGACTGACACGAAACTTTGAATTTTCGCAAAATGTCCGGAATGAATCAGTGAATAGCTATGCCAAATTTGGCGGCGCTACGTGCCGCCGTTTTTTCGTTATCTTGATAAAACATGAGGGGGTGTTCGAACACCCCCCAGTGGGGCGCGGGTTAAGATAAGGTATTTCAGTTACATAAGTGCCCGGCTTTAGACTCATCTATGGACCATTAAGGCGTGTTTCACCTTTGTGCCTTTCTTCCCGGCTCTTGTCAAATTTAGAACACCTTCAGCTCTAAAAAAGTTTGTTGTTGCAAACACTCACTTCGCAGATAATCGACCAAACGCCAACATGGGTAATTACGAATTGTGTCATCAACTGAATAGGCTATAGTTATCTTGACTAGTCACTTGTCACTATGTTTACTTATACACACCCACAGCGGGCATTGTACCTCTTCACTCAAGACTCGACATAGTATAAAGAAATAAACATTAAGTGACAAGTGGAACTATAGTCTAATTATATATTGCGGGTTTTTGAGAATTAACTCTATAGCGGGAATCTTTCCCCAGTAATGACCTACAAATACGTATAGTAATGCCACTGACAACTATATGGTGATATGCATAATCTTGCTGAATAAGTTGCGCACCAAGCGTGGCGCCATTTGTGCTGTGTATGTCACACAAACATTCACAGCTGCCTTGGCGCCAGAATAATAACGAAGCTGTTAAATCTGGATCCCCAGACGGTCGAATGGAATAGTGTTTTGTCGGGAGAGCTGACATGGTAGCAATATTTCGGTCACAGTTGAAAAACGTGACAGATGAGACTAGGGATTATTGGATATTTTAGTTGCGAGGAACACGTGTAAAAGCGAGAGTCGTATAATACCCGATACAATTGTCGAGGGAACTTGATGGTCTGATGGACATTTTCAAACTTACGAAATGCTTTATTCAAATTTTGTTTAATGCTTGTATTGGAAGAAATATACGAACACTTTTAATTGATATAATAAAGGTAGGTCGCATACCACTTTTCAACATGCAATGAGCAAAAACAAAACAACTTGATCTGACTGAGTAGTTTCGTGCCGACGATTTGAGATATTGGATAAGCCAACGGACTCGATGGCACAGCTATCGCCCTCGTAGGTTGCCGGAGGTCAGGTCATGGCCTCCACCCACTGGCTCTGGTCACGGCCATGGTGCCCGGAACACTGCAGTGCCTGTCGACCTATTGGCACCGCAGTGCCTGTCGGCCTATTGGCACTGCAGTGCCTGTCGACCTATTGGCACCACAGTGCCTGTCGGCCTATTGGCACCGCAGTGCCTGTCGGCCTATTGACACCGCAGTGCCTGTCGACCTATTGGCACTGCAGTGCCTGTCGACCTATTGGCACCGCAGTGCCTGCCGTTCTGTTGCTGTATCAGCCGGCGTCGCGGGATATTATACGCCTAACGTTGTTGTGCCATTGACTATTGTTCAGCAATATATCGCGCACCATGCAGGTATTGCTTAGCTGTAGTGGGATCAGCACTATCCGGCCCCGATTAATATTTCCCGGCGATAAGTCTCTCATCTGTCACGTAGATGACAAGAGCAGACATGATTATTGCAGCATTGATATTAATGCAATCTATGTATTCATAAATAGTCATACAAAACTGAGAGTGATATAAAACTGTTTTCAAACTAATACATTGTAATTTTCTCATGGAAATCTGACTTATTTTTGATTTTATGATCGTTCTAAGAATCTTGTTTTCTAAGCGAATAACCAAAACACATTAAAAACAAATTTGACCTATGTATGTCATATGATTGTCTAAAAGCTGCCTTGATATAAGAATCATAATATTTTAGTTAATATTTCACTTACAGATGCAATGAATTAAAAAAAAAATGCGCGAAATTGTAATGACGTTTAAGACCGTTTCTTAAATGTAAAAATGTATGTTTTAATTAAAGGGCAATCTCACCTGATTAACACTATGAAGTCTTTTTTTCGAAGTTCGTGCCCGATCGTCCGATATCAGTTCGATTTTCTTCTAGCTTACCAGTAAGACGCCTTAAGCGGCGAAGGACGAGCGAGTCCGAATAAATCCGCGTCAATTTATCACCCGCCCAACGGAGGTTCGTCTTGTGCAAAGCATGCATTTAAATTATTTTCGCTGTGTGTTTTTTTGCCGTCGCAAATAGATCCGAAATAATTCGATACTTTGAACAAAATAGGTTTTGCAGCGTTATTCTACATTTGCAATTATAAGCTTCATGTTTGTAGGCAAAAAATCATTTTGGGTGGGTATTAGAGGAGTTGATTGCGCTTTACAGCTGATTCATTTTATCGCTTTAGCACCCTTTGGTTTGAAGCTTACGGCGGTATAAGAAGGAAATATTATAAAATCGGAATGAAATATTATCAGGCAGATTTTAACAGCGAAATATTGCATTCAAACTCAATTTTTGCATACATTTTTAGAGGACAGTTACATTGGTCTGCAGATTGGTGTTTGTTCAGCGCTTCACGTCCCATAGGTGGCTGAGCATTTGATTTAAATTGTGATAGGACGGTCATAAAACTATGCACTTTCGCTTGTAAGCCAGTAACTTTGCAACGTCCACGTGCCGCTGATCGACACATATAGTGCATACGCCGAGCGGATTGTTTCTCTACGCATCTGTTGTTTTGACCCGTGTTCTTTCGACTTTTTGTTGCCGCAGATATAGGGTCCGGTATTGCAACGATGTTTTGCATGGTAATTCTCCGTGACGGAACAGAGGGTGCACGTGGCGCACGTGCAGCTGTGACCAAGATTTTTTAAACTGTGGCGGATATTGCAGTGCGATATGCTGTGGAGACCACACGGTCTCCAGCCTTCACACCGGAATTTTAGCTTTATAGGTCCAGCCGTTTCTCAGCTACAGACAGCGATAATACTTTCTGATATGCTGACGCGGCACGTTTCACGCGTCATGCTGAACCATCACATGAAGAAAAACATTGTCAATAATCGTAATGTCATTGCCATGGGGCTTATCAGATTGGCGAAAACCGCTTGTCAATCGGATTGCGGGATTTCAAAAGATATAAGCTTCTGAACCAGCGTCGCGGTCTGGCCGGGCCGGGCCGGGTCGGGTCGGCCGCTTATATGTGATAAAAATCCGGTATTCAATGAGGACTCGCTTTGTGCTTCGCGCTCGCTCGTAATGACCTTGATGAGACCGTCCACCATTATTTACAAAAATAAATTAATTGCAGCCTTTCGCACAATTGTAAGTAGTGAGATTTTTGTCATTCTGTCGAAATTTGCAATGTTAGAAAACATGAAATGTATAATTATGTCTGGTTTAAGCCCATAATTTGCATCAATACAAGCGCGAAGGAATTCGTTCTGAAGGGATTTACATTTTTTCTGAAGGGATTTTGATTTCCCACCATTGATTAAGTATTTTTGCTGATGATTGTTACTCCGACTCCGAAGATGCCGAACAGCAAAGAGTCAGTACACCTTTCCATGGCAACAACTCAAGTGCGCCAGATGCTCCAGATACGTAGCATGCAGTTAGCAGGAGCCGCGATGTAGAAGGTCATCGCCGCCTCGTCCGCTTGGAATGGCGTCAGCTGACCGTTGGTTTGTTGAAGTTAACTTGAACAAACTCTTCCATTGACGTAGTGGTAATAATAAATCGTAAACAGTTTTTCGGCTCTTATCACGTTTATCTGACGTGTCTGGTGAAAAGCCACCACAAAGTGTGGATCCATGACAAATACATCTATTCTATTCTATTCTATTCTATTTATTCTCATTTTTATTTTATTTGCGCTGCTTGGGTAAGCTTTTGATGTCGATTACAAATCATAAGTGGTAGTTAGGCCTTACTTAAGCCAGTTTTTGCGTTATCATCCGAAAGAGGCAGTATCCCTTTAGCTTGTAATATATTTTAACGATATAATGTTAAATTTTGAATATATTATAACGTTATAACATTTGTTTTTAAATGTATTACACCACACAGCAATGTTTTATAGATATGTGTTCAGTAAGATGAGTTTCATTCTCTCATGTCAGCCTTCAGAAGGGCGTCCATGTGCAAAGGTCGCTTGGTTATCGAACTTGTCATCGTTTGTTTTGTATGCATATGGCTTGGGCGTTGTATTTATTTCAGCGAATGTGCCTTTGCAATGAACGCCTTTGAGTCTGTCAAAAATATGCAAGCTGCAAGCGCTTCTGAACACAGTTTTCTCTTCAGAAGCTTGGTAGTACATGTACTTATAAAATCACTCTTATCATGACCTTACATTTTTTAATGGAAATCCTTATGTAATTATGGACAAATGGTGAACAACAATGAACGCTGTACAATCTGCTTCCCCTATCAAAAGGGCGACGATTATGCATTCATTTCAAAAGCCAACGTTTTGCATCATGTCTGGCCTGGTTTAGTGGTCCTGTGACATTGTTTTCTCGAACTTACCAAATGAATTCGCTCTCCTCAACCAAAAAGCTGCAAACACATTTACACTTCAACACCCATCGTTTCCTTTCATGCCAGGTCAAGTCTGTTGGCCTGTCAGCCCAAATATCCGTAGGGACGTTGTCACGCTAACCTTCGTGTCAGTTCAGGTCTGATGGTCTGTTAGCACTAGTCTATATGGGTGTTAGCACAGCGCGACGAGCGTTGTCGAGCGCGATGAACTTGACGAGCGTTGTCTTGATGACAGGCTGAGCCTAGCGATTGTCCACGTCGATAGCATCGGTAATAATCCGCAGTGGTGTTAGACGACAGCCTAGACCTCGGTGTCAGGTCAAGCCTGACGTTGCCGTGGTGGCTGAGGTCGCAAGACGCGCGTCAGCACGTGTCACTTGACCTCTCCGGGGCGTGATGCGTCAGCCGTCCGCCTTCAACTTGGCCAATCTGTCGGAGCCAGCAGCGGCGGCCGAGAATTTATCGCCGCCGCTTATTGGAGTCTGTGTAGGGTGAAGTGAGCCGGCGCCGGGGACGGGAAGATACCATGGACGGATTCTCTCGGTGAGGTCCAGTGAGGGGCAGACGTGCAGACCGGAGGTGCGGGAGGTACTAGATATTTGGTCACAGCCTAGTCACGGCCACGAAATGAGCTGGCAAGTCGTAGCTTTAGTCGCGGCGCTGCAATGCTGACCGTTTGGCGCTGGGATGGACAGTTACAGTTTCAGTCACGGCCGTGACCAGTTCTGGTACCAGCGCTGGTACGCTGGGACCATAATTATGCAACTCAGGCAAGCAGAGACATGCAGACGTACAGCGCAAACGTGCAGACTTGCAGACGTGGAGCCTTGCAGACGTGCAGACACAGACAGACACAGTCAGATAAGCAGATGATCAGATGCCATGTTCCTGCTCTCGCCGTGGGATCGCAGGACGCAGTCTGTGAGGGGCAGACGGACAAAAATCGTCACCTGGGTATGTAGGTACTAGGCAGTAGGCACGGACCGAAAAAGGGTCACGGCCACCAAAAGGACGTGCGAATCGGCCGATAGATGACCTATACTCTGATACAGAATACCTTCTAATCAGATTTCGTTAACAATGCTCGGTTGTGAAAAAGCAGGGAAGCGAGATCTGAAGAGTTGTTGTCATGTTGCAAATCCGTTGATTTTTTAGTGGACCTTAAACCCAACTATTTTGCCGCGCTGGATCCACTGCTAGCACTACCCTCTCTTCATGATGAAACATTTGTTTGCGGCCATTTGTCAATAGAAGCGAGCACATATTTGCGCACATCTGTGCCAAGGCTCCGTACACAAGAACTCCTCGGAGGGTTGTTATAGTTTGACATTAGTTTGAGAGCAGGCGCCTCTCAATGATTTATGTGCCTTACACCAAGGAGGAGCCTCAAAGGTCAGGGGTTCGAGAGCAGAATCTGGAAAGAGTGAGGCATCAGTTGTATTGATGGCTTCAGCATTGACATCCTCTGTATTTCATTAAGTTTTCCCATACTTCTTAATATCTTAGTCTCTGTGACATTTCAATTTTAATCCGGCATTGACTTGGGTAGGATCTGAACAACATTGACTGAGGGGGGGGGGATGCCCCCTGGTTATCTTCCGAGCAAATAATCGCAGCGAGTCTCGCAACACAGCATTTGAAAGCGCTTAAACATACAAGTTTATGGCTTGCTCTGAAATTCCCTATTAACCCGCGCCCAACTGGGCCTCTGCATTTCCTTCGCCCGACTGGGGGAGGGGGTGTTTGAACACCCCCCCTCTAACTCGGCTCCTACGGCACGAATACCAAAACAAAAACACTATCCGAACCGTTATCACAAATCATTTTGAAACTATTTCATACTTTTTTCGCTCAACTCAAAACTCAGGTCACCAGAGGTCATCGAAGGTCAAATTTTCCAATTTTAGTACATCGCTCCAGAAACCCCAGAATATCTCGGAAACCAGGCTATCTGGTAACAAACGTTAAAAAAACGGTAGCTATTGACATTTTCAAGCGCATTAATTTCCTCAAAATTGACCTCAGGTCAATAGTTTAGGCTCTAGAGGTCATTAAAGTCAAAAATGCTAGTTTTAGCAAAGAATACTTTCGCGAATTACTTCTTAACTAACAAAGATAACGCGATAATGTTTACGCCATCGTGTTTGTCTCGTCAAGGCACTTTGAAATATGTAAAAATGTATCATGTTAGGTCAACTTAAAAAATGGCCTCAGGTCGAGGTCAAGTGGTGGCCCAAGTCGGTCATGTTGCATATCAGGAGATGATGTGTCTTGACGAGACAAACACATTGGTGAAAGTTAACTTTCTCTATCTTCATTATGTTTATTAAAGTTATTGACGAAAAGGTGTTGGTGACCTCGGATGACCTCAGATGACCCCGTATCGATGACCTCAGGTCATCGATATAACAAAATATGAAATACACATTTTGTAGATGCTGGCCGCTTGATGTAATCATAAAAGTTTGATATCGATCCGTTAGAAACTGTGGTCATGACACGACCGCAAACTGTTTTGTAGGTGTGGTCACTTGACCTGACCTGGTGACCTGACCTAACCCGATACGAAACTTGAATTTTCGCAAAATGTGCGAGAAGGATCAATGATTAGTGATGTCAAATTTGGCGGCGCTATGCGCCGCCGTTTTTTGTTATCTTGAAAAAAACAAAACAGGATGGGGGTTGTTCCAACACCCCCCAGTGGTGCGCGGGTTAATGTCACATGTCAGGTAACGATATGTTCAAATGTAAAAACGAGGTATTCTAGTTTATGGACCATTCTTGCCATCCAAAGTCTTTTATTGCAACCATGATCACCCAAAATGCTCTCAAAGGTATGATACACATGCCACATGACCTAAAGTGAGATTGTTGGAAAAGATCAAGGTCATGGTCAGATCACAACATGTCACTACACACAAAATATCCTTGAATTGCATGGATCACATGTTTCATTGATCATTTTACACGTGACATTTAATAATTCATACTCATTTTACCACCTAACTTCTTGTAAATGAAGTTAGTTGCCATTTTCACGATGGATTATTTTGCGCGAAATGTTTTACAACTTTCAAAATGTTTTAAAATGTTTTACTATTAGCCGTTTTCACGATGGACTAATTTGCGAGAAAAAAAAATGTTTTGATCCTCGCCATACGGGACTTATAGTTGTAACCCTCGCGAGGGTTAAAACATTTCTCGCAAATTAGTACATCGTGAAAACGGCTACTACAAAAACATTTTAAACATCATAAAATGTGTTTAAGCATTTCGCGCAAAATAATCCATCGTGAAAACGGTTAATGTCAAGCTAAGGTCAAAGTAAGGTCACATAATGTCAAAATTTGAAATGGATCAATATAAATCAAGAAGGCATGTTTCTTGACCAGTTTTGTATCAAAAAGACAGTGCTGCCACCTTTTGTCTGTATCATGTCAATAAAAGCCAAAAAACGCGACTTCGAAACATGTCATGAGTTAACTGCTCCTATCATAGATGCTATTACTCATTCAAAAATGATTACATCGTTTTGCTATTTGGTAGGTATGGCAGTTGTTCGTCTCTGACATTATTTTTCAAGATCGTTAATTTTTTACATTTAAGGGTTAAAAAAACAAAACCAAATCCGAATTCCAAAATATTATTGTTGTAACCATTGCCATTTGCCATCTTCATCCTTTTTGGACTGGATAGCTTCTGCCATTTTGGAGTTACGAAAGTACGTCAGGGGACAAACGCCCCCAGTCTCTTGTAAATACAAAATAAACACGTCCATTGCCGGGTTAAGTATCAAATTACAAATCCCTTCATTATCTTGATATCAAACTGTGCTTTGGTTGATTCATTCATTTTCAGATAACATTTTTGGACTTGTCGCTTTTGCCAGGGGATGTCGCCTTTCTGTTTTTGTTTTCTTCTTCTTTTTCTTCTTCTTCATATTAACTGTTTTCAAATTATATATTTTGTCTGTAATATTTGCTCGGTTTTTAGACAACACAATGTGAAATAGTGTAAGCGGATGACACAAAATAATTTTGATAGTGCGATACCAAATATAAATTGATGTATTCCGTAAAACAAGATTGGTACAAAACTCTGTCGAGTCATGCCAAAACATATTACTCGATCTAATATCGAAGAGGCAACGGTTCGCGAACCGGCACTCATTGTACCGATAAAAAACGTATTTCAGTGTGTAACAAAACAAAAAACTGCATCCACCCCACGTTCCATTTCCAACATCCCTTTTCATTGACACCACAGTCGTTTTTCTGCAACTGCTGTCAAGCTATTCCTCACGTCTATGAACTTGCTAACATATGCTGCCCATTATCCCCATTCATTTTCCCGAGTTCCCATAACGCTCGGCGTGGAACGACCGGCTCTCGAAGCCACCGGAACCGTGCCCTCCATTGCCTCTGCCTGAAGGTCGGGTCGTAGAAGTCATAAGTCTGTGGGCGGGTCGGGGTGCTGCGCACCATTGACTAGATAATCAGTCGGCTGGGGCGGAGCTGTCCTACGCAGTTTCGGAGGCGGGGAAGCATCATCAGGCGCTACGTCGTTCGCTCCGTTCGGTCTAGCGAGGTTTGATGTTGTATATGGAAGAGGGAATATACAGTTAGGCTCAGGGAGGTCAGTGATGAGCTTAGTTTGAAAAGTGGCTGTTATTGACTATTTATTGTAGAGATAGTCATAGTCAATGACGGGTGCATAGGAGGATTGCAGGTTATGGTATAAGTCAAATGGGAACCACTTATGTAACCTGTTACGGTAGGCATTATCTTGATAGCTATTTTTACAGGGATGATTTGAGATCATTTCTTTGCTGGTTTATGACGGTCGTTGTAGCTACGGGCCATGGTACTAGTTGATCTCGACTGGTTAAGTAAACATGTTGATCTCGACTGGTTAAGTAAACAGTTGCAGCTACTATCTCAAGAATGTTAATTTCCAGGATAGTATGGTGAACCCAGATCAATCACGAGGTGATATAATATTTGCTTTATTATCTTTTTAACAAATGACCTTATTAAGGATGCATTGCATTTTCGCATTATATTACGTGCTGTTGGTCATATCCTGTTTGAGTCATCATTGTTGAATGACATACAATTGAAGAGCATTGCTAGATAATTTAACCACGGGTCCATGCTATATTCAAAGTCAGCCTATCAGCCGACCAGAACGACTCATGCCTCCAACAAATACCCACATCAACCGATCCCAAGCCTTCTATCTCTTGTAACCTAAGTGAGCACGACTGCACCCCCCCCCCCCCCAGCATCTCCCTGCCACATTCCACAGCCTGGATCGGCCGATTGCAATGAGAGGGCGTATGCCGGTCGGAATACGTACAGTCAAATCGGCCGAATCCGCAATAACCATGACTATGATGAATTCCGACCAGGCTTGCAGTGAGACCACGTCAATGCATGCTGATGGCTTGCGTATTATGGGGGATGTATCGTTTGAATGTGGCACAAGCTGATAACTTGGATGCAGAGCATGGGTGAGGAAACAACATCAATGGTTGTGATTGCGGCTCAGTTGATCTCTAGTGGCTGTGTATCTGCGGGACTATGTGTATGATTAAAAAGTAATTCGCTCGAAACTGTGGCCATTCACACTAAAATTGCAATTATATAGACAAACACGCTTGGTATATGTATGCGTTGCATTTTGATTCAAGGCTCTATCTTGCCTTTATTTGAGAAAGTGTGTACACTATGTGAGCGTTTTCTGGATCTGGGTTATTTTGCGCGAAACTGTTTTAAACATTTTTAAAATGTTTTAAAATTGTTTTAGTAGTAGCCGCCTTTCACGATTGACTATTGGCAACAAATGTTTTAACCCTCGCCCTACGGTCCCATACGGCGAGTGTTAAAACATTTCTCGCAAATTAGCCCATAGTGANTTCGTTGCCGAGCCAGATTAACGGGTACGGACCCACCACGGCGGGTCCAGATAAACGTGTCAGTCTCGCGGTGTTCGGGCCGTCCTATTGTGAACTGAGGGGAATTCCTGTCCAGGGGTGAGGGGTCTTGGGTGACCGACGGCTGCTAAAAAATGCCGGTTTCTTAACTGCCGATTAGGACGAAATTCCCATAGAAGGACAATTAAACTGAACCATCACGACAGCACTTTTTCACCTCGCTCTGGACTCGGGAAACCACGGTAAAACAGAAAGTGCAGTAAGTCGGAGCAACTAAAATTGTGCCGATTTGCCAAAGCATGTTCTAAACGAAGGATGAAGCATGAAGCATGGCAAGGCGTTACAACTGTCAATGGGCCATGTATACCCTAATTATTTCTCCTCTTTTTTATAAGTTCTTCCAAATTTGCTCTATCCGGGGTTAGTGAGAAAGTCAGTTTTTAGACCTCTGCCGCGAAGTGGCGTAAAAGTTTAATTTTAGGTCGTGGAAAACGAAAATTTAACATTGGAACCAGACTCAGATAACCGCTATGCCTAGTTGCACATCTCGGTATGATGAAAAATATTGAAGTTTAGGTAGTTTTTTAATAAATGTATTCTTCGGATACTAAATCACGATGACCGGTGTCAGTAAGTGCTTAATAACTTAGGTATATGGGGTAATAATAACTGTATAGGGGAAATGTTCCTATTAGCGACCCCCTTAGGTTGAAGCGCGCTGGTGATTATGCTGTCGTTGTTACGACCGTGGGAACTGTTTAATGTTTAAGGAAGTGT
Source organism: Semibalanus balanoides (assembly GCA_014673585.1). NCBI lineage: Eukaryota > Metazoa > Arthropoda > Thecostraca > Balanomorpha > Balanidae > Semibalanus > Semibalanus balanoides. The sequence goes on from VOPJ01014122.1 coordinate 16,757, forward strand.
GAACATTTTTGCTAGCCATATATGGTCTTACTTTATTCACACATGCGTATATATAATCGCCAAATCGCGATCTTGCAAAGCCCTTTCAAAAAACGCAATTAGGGAACTGTTCCCAGTTTGCGACCGGGTTGATATAGCATCCCAACTTTAGCAGTATGTGTGCATATGCCTTCTAAAGTTTCCCTTCTATGTATTTCACTCCTATGTTGGGGCAGACTCAAAATAAAAAAAATAGGCTTGTCAGTCGTAACGAAAGGAAGCCATTGGAGTCCAATTTCAAGCTTAATGATCAGCGGGTGACGTCTGAACACCTACGGTCGCAAATAGGGAAATGTAAGTGTTCCAAATCAAAGTCCGCAAAATAACCGACACACCTATACAACGGAAATCGACACAAAAATAAACCACAATATATGAACGAGTCAGAACAAAACAAACTTTGTTTTCAAGAAGTACTGCAGTAGTAAAAACGCACATATTAAGGCGTAAGAAAAACACGTGTTTTCTTTCAGCACACGTGCAGAGCACTACCGTATAAATACACAATAAGAAAATGGCTGAAACTGGTAAAACGCACATGGCGGATTTAGTCATGCATTTTCTTAAGTTGTATTCGGTATCAATTTCTGTGTATGGTGGGAGGTCGCAAATGGGGAAAGGTCGCTAATAGGAACATTTCCCCTACATAGTCCCAGTGTACCCAGTGGTCGTTAAGCCCATGCCCGTGAGAACGCGGTCTAGGGAAACACCCTTTCACATAATACCATATTTAACATTTGTCCATGCAAGCCAAAGGCAAAGTGGACCCTGGTATCGATAGGCAAGGAATGTAGCTTTCGTATGGTTTGTTTACTTTTTCGTATCACCTCACTTTCATCGTTTAATCGAGTTTAAATTTTGCCCGAAATTACTGAAACTCTTATAGGGTTAGCACTTGTGAAGGGAGAAAAAAATAAAACTAAAACTAAAAAATAAGAGGTTGACGTCACCAGAGCGTGATGCTGCCAATAGCCTTGACTGGGGGCCGGTGTCTAGCTTTTAGTTAGGGCCTTGGTTAGGGCCCTGCGAATCCAAGTTTTTGTTTATTTGGAAATTAAAGTATCAAAGTGGCAGTTGTTTTTTCGTTGGGACGAATTCAAATTGGGGCTTGAATTTACGCAGAGTAGGATATTGAATCGTTTGGAAAATTATTGAAGTGTATAAATGATGTATTCCCTTATGTTCTACTGGTAATAGCATATCCAAATTGGGTTGGAAGTATGGCAGTTGACTTGAAGACAAATGAAGCCAAGCTTCTTGCGGCATGGAGGGATGTTACAGACGAGAAAAGTCCGACTGACTGGTAATTATTTTAGTTATATTTTTTATCTTGTTTGGGTCATACTGATGATTGTTCCACAGTGTTTTAAATGTTACTAAATTTAAACAATTTGAATTTGTTGTTACTACGCATGTTTCCAGACACTATTCTGTACTTAAGAATGTATCTTACCTAACAATATTTGAACAAAAATATGCCCAGAGATGACCACGACCGATGCCATTACTGTGCGGATGACCACTAACCAGGCACATCTTATGATTATCAAGGTTCATGCTTATATTCTGTGACCTTTGCATTTCTGATAAGTCTTTTTGATAAGATCAAGAACAAATGATAACAGCATAGGAACCATGCAATGCTGACACTTGATTGGAAGAACAATAACAACCTATATTAATTATTCATAAGTCTGAAAGCAAAGGTCCTGTGATGTCACAAAACAAAACATTCCTCTCATTGTTAAAGTTCATACTGACATTTATATAAACAGTCAACTTCTCATATTAATTTATTGATGACCAAGATGCATTTCGTAGAGTTACTTCATCAGTTGGTCATTCAAAAGGGACATACAAAAACAGATCGTTGACACTTCAAAAATGCATACATAGTTAATTCACCACACGTTATTGTTTTGTCTACCAGTCTCCTAGTAGGCGAAGCAATCTCTTATTACACATCTAATTTATGTATTGCAAAAATGTATTTTGAAGTCATTTCAGATAAAGTTATTCTTCCGGTCTTCAGATTCATACAGTCATGTACTTCTAGTACTGCAGCTTCAAGCGCTATTCTCTTTTTTTATCAATGTGCTCTTTGACACTTCTTGTGCTTTTCCAATCCGGTAAAGCTCCACATTCTTGACTATGTCTTACTATTGTTTTGGGTCTTTGATACTGTAAATATTTTTTGTGTTCCATTAACCTTATGTTTAAACTTCTTCCAGTTTCACCATGATATGGCTTACTACATCCTGTACATGTTATCTTGTAAACAATGCTGTGCTCGTGCTGATGTTTGTGACTATCTTTTACAATGTCCCCAATGTTTTTCCCTGCCTTGCTCACTACTACCACATCAGCTTCTTTGAGAAAATATGCAATTATTCCAACATGTCTGGAATGCGGAACAATAACAACTTTTTGATACTTTTTGTCTCTCTTAGGCCTGTTACTATGAATCCCCTTTGCTTCAATTCTACATTTCACTATCATTGCCTTGGGGTATTTTAGTTCTCTGAAGATCTCTTGTATATGACTTAATTCATCATTCAAATATTCTTCACTGCATATTAATATGCTCTGAGATAAAACCAATTACAACCCCCAACTTAACTCTATTGCTGTTGTGAGCTGAATGAAAGTGAATGTAATCTTCCTTATTTGTTCTCTTTCTATAAACTTTAAATTTTAGTCCTTCAGTTTGCATTATCAGCATATCTAAAAACGGGAGACTCATATTGTCTTCTTTCTCTAAGGTAAACTGTATCTTGGGATCTGCCTCATTTAACAGAGCAAGTTTATTATCCAAGTTTGTGTCTTTCGGTGTAATTACTATCACATCATCTCAGTGGCGTACCCAGGATTCGCTTCAGGAGGGGGGGGGGGGCCAACGTAAACCCCATTAAAAAAGATCATCGGATTTGGCCCACTATATTTTTATAATGGCATATTTTCAACATTTTTTTTTTCTCGAAAAAAAAACATTATTTTTTCAGGGGACCCCATTTACATCCCCCCAAAAAACTCGCCGTATTTGGCCAGGCCGGCGAAATACGGCGAAATTGTGTGAGAGCATCGTGGGCACAGGCCCTATTTTGTGCACTGAGGCACTAGCAGGGGGCACAGGGTGCACGTGGCCCCAATGGACCGACTTTTTCACTAAAAAAATTATCGGCGACGTCTCTTTTTGCGACTTTTTAGGGGCCCTACAAAATATAGTGGCCTAAATCCGGATATATGTTTTTTCGCGACATTTTTTCGGGAGGGGGCCCCTTGGGATGCCGTGCCCCCTTGTCGAATCGAAGGTCTGGCTCCGCCTCTGGCCGCACTAGCCAAATGTGTGAGGTCCAGTTGATGCTCCAAAGGCATTGGTTGCTCTGCATCCATGAAACCCCAGACCGCTCTGAGCGCGGGCATTCTGACCTATGAGATACCTAAAAAAATTGAAAATGCTCTGAATTCATTAACAGACCACGCTTTGCAATGGTCTTTAGATCTGGAATAGGCCCCTTTGGGCCCTACATGTCACATACAGGGGGCACATGGGTTCAAGGGCAGGTGTTTGGATTTCCTGGCCGTTTTCTTGGTCCAGGTTTCTGCTCTCGTTCAGTGTTAAGCTCCCTCCAGGTTTCGGCCTCAGCCTCTTCGGGTTTCAGTCGAACGCTACCGAAGTAAACACCAGTTGAAGATGCAAACTTTGTTCACCAAATTATAAGTGTTTTTCTGAACGTCCCAGAATGAGAAGCTGTTTAATTGTCAAATACAAATAACAAATCACAAGATAGTATAAAATTCTGGATCAGAAATTAAGGGGATACATTGAGCGTGGTACAGTACATATTAATTGGAATTATGTATTATACTTATCATAATCTAGGTCACTATTCTGAGTCCAGAGAATAAAAGAAGTTGTGCACAAAGTTTACCACCTCCACGGGGAAGCGGAGGCAGCTATGACCCGGGGATTAGCTCGACCCGAAGGGCTGAGGCCGAAACGGGGGTAACTCATTGAAGAGAGAAAAGTACCGGGACCAGAAAGCGGCCAGAAATCCAATGCTGGTCAAGGGGGCACGCACATCAGGGGGCAATTGCCCTTTTGCCCCCTTAAGGTACGCTTATGACTGACCGCCTGAGGGTGGACTCTGGCCGCCAGAGGGGGTACTCTGACCGCCTGAGGGGGCCCTCTTGCTTCCTGAGAAGACACTCTGGCCGCCTGAGGGGCACTCTGGCCGCCTTAGAGGTACGCTGACCTCACAAACCTCTGAGTAGCCTTGAATGCCTAAACAACTCTAAAGACCAGCGATAGCGTGGTCTTTAGAGATAAAATAGGCTCTATTTCCAAAAGAGGGCCCATTGGACAAGGGGGCACGCATGGACCTCGAGGAGGGGGGGGGGGCAATTGCTCCTTTTGCCCCCCTTGGGTACGCGTATGCATCATCTACATATCTCATCCAATATGAGTCGTTACCCATGATTTTCTCAAAGTGATCCTGTTCTAGCATCTCCATATAAAGGCACGCTGCGACTGGGCTAAGTGGAGACCCCATTGCTAGACCCTGATGCTGTGCATATTCAACGTCATTAAAGGTGAATGATTCAAATTCCAAACAAAGTTGGATAAGATTGGTGAAATCTGCTATTGGAATTGACAATGAATCCGGTGGCATCCCGATAGCTTGCATTGCACCCTTCAAAGATACATTGTTGGAAAGGGCCTCGACATTGAAGCTGGCTAACTTCTTGCCTTTGATGTCGATGTCCTTTAATCTTTCTAAAAGGGCACACGAGTTTTTCAAGTGTTTTTTCATGTGAGCAGGGCTCAGTGACCCTAACATTTTTTATATAGGCTTGGCCAAAATTTTAGCTAGGCGATGTGGGGCACTACCAATTCCAGATGTGATCGGCCGCATTGGAATCCCTTGTTTATGGACTTTCGGTAGACCTCTCATCCGCGGTGGCTTAGGGTCCTCTTCAAGTAAGTGTTATAATCTCCTTTCGTTGTCTAATTTCCTCAGGATTTTTCGTGCAGCTTTATTAAACTTTTCGGCCTCCTTTTTAGCATCACCCGAGTGTTTCATCTGATAAGTTATCACGTAAACAAAAACACGTAATAGTTATAACGTAAACACAAACTACAAATACGACTAGTCATGCTGATAAGGGATTTATTCAAGGTGTGGTAGCATGCTACAAGGCCCTCGCAGACCAAGAGCTTAATAGTTTGCCAAAACGGTATCAAAAAGCACTCAGCAAATTATCTGAAGATCGAACCATCATAATAACGCAGGCAGATAAAGGCGGCGGTATTATTACCAGTAAGACGCCTTAAACGGCGAAGGACGAGCGAGTCCGAATAAATCCGCGTCAAAAAATGTTTTATCACCGTCAAACGGAGGTTCGTCTTGTGCAAACGCATGCTATTAATTATTTTCGCTATGTTTGTTTTTGCCGTCGCAAATAGATCCGAATAAATTGCATACTTTTGAACTAAATAGGTTTTGCAGCGTTAGTTTTAATTTGCAATTATAGCCTTCATGTTTGTAGCAAAATTCAATGTTGGATGGGTATATAGAATGGATTTGATTGCGCTTTCAGCTGCCATCATTTTTATCGTCCTATGCACCCTTTGGTTTTTGAAGCTACGGCGGTGTAATGAAGGAAAGTTATAGAATCGTCATAAAAATAATACAGGCAGAATTAACAGCGAATAACTGCGTTAACCTCAATTTTTGCATGCATTTAGAGACGGTACATTGTCTACAGATTTGTGTTTGTTTCATCGCTTCCCGTCCCATAGGTGCTGGAGACACTGATTTAAATTGTGAAGGACGTCATAAGAACTATGATTTGCGGTTTATACAGTAACTTTGCACGTTCCACGCGCCGCTGATCGACACATAGTGCATACGCCGGGCGGATCTATTCTCTACGCGTCTGTGTTTGACCCGTGTCTTTACGACTTTTGGTTGCCGAGATATAGGTCTATTGAACGATGTTGGTTCATGTATTTTCGTGGCGGAGACAAGGGGTGCACGTGCGCAGGTCAGTGCTGACCGCAGAGTTTAACCGTTGCAGGGAGTTGGCGTGGTGTGGTCTCGCGAGCGTCACACCAGAATTTAGGCTTTAAAGTAGGTCCACGTTTCTCTCATCCTCAGCAGGAGTATACTTTCTGACGACTCCCTGATATCGTCGCACGTGACGCTGCCTAGCCTGACTTTCATTCAATTGTATATAATACTGTAATATATCATAATGTCATTGATGGGCTATCAGATGGTGATAAACTCGCTTGTCTAAATTCGGATGCGGGATTTCTAAAGTATATATAGCTTTGATCCTTACTGTCGTCGGTTTGTCCGGCCCGGCCGGTGGGTCGGCGCTATATGTGAAAAATCCGGTATTCAATGAGGACTCGCTCCGCGCTTCGCGCTCGCTCGTAATAATGGACAGAACGGAATGCGTATGCAAAATGGAAGAACTTCTCTCTGATGATAAAACTTATATAAATTAAATTAAGCTAAAATAAAACAATATGAAAAACATAATATAAGTAAAAATTAAACTAAAGGAGCTTCAGACGTGAATTTTATATTATCCAATAATTAAACCAATAGCTTCTTACCATACAAATATATTTGGCATTCCAAAAGAGTAGGCACACTCCCTATAAGCATTTATTTTTCTTCTGTGCATTCCTGCGATTTTTGATAATTTTTGTAAAGCCTTGTGCTTTGCTTTCATTGCTCTGTTGGTGCTTACACTGCTCTCCTTGGAGCAACAAGTTCCACCAAGGAGCTGCTGTTGTCTTCTTCCTTTTCTGTAGATATTTCGGAACAATTTTATAAATTGCTTCCGTGATATTTTTCGAGAATTACCATCCCACCTCTACATCAAGGCTCTCAGTGGATGCCAGAGTTGGGATGAATCCTCAGTGGATTCATCCCAACTCTCAGTGGATAAAAAGTTTTTCATTTCCTCGTAGTTGCCTTTGGTATAATTGTACTGGGAACCTTTTTATTTGTGTCTTTCTGAGGTCTTGAGAACCAAATCCCATATTAGCACAACATGACCACTTTTTCTAGAGGATCTTGGTTGCTTAATTTTTCTACTTTGACTTCCTCTTTTGTGAATGGTTAATCCAAGATTGGGGGTGTACACTGTACACTGTACACGTATTCCTGTAACGGACTGGGAGCAAAACATGCTGAGCCATAGAGCTTTCCAAAATGGTATAGCATGCCAAGATCAGATAATTATCAAGGTGTACACAAATCATTAATGAACAAATATTTTGTAATTCCATTCAATTTATTTAAACAGGCGGAAGCGTGCTCCGTCCCTGGAATTACCTTTTCCTTGCCTTCCTTCTCCCCATTCTTATGTGTATGAAAAACAACATCCAACAAACACATGAATTTTGTTAGCGGACTTTAAGTTAGCAGAACCAAATTAAGCGAAAGCTTATTGGTTCGCTAATGGTTTCCAAAGTTAGCGGAAACGCTAATCCGCTAAACGAAAAGTCAGCTTTGCTCATTAGTGGTTAGCAGATAAGCGGAAGTGTGCCCACCACTGCTTGCTTTTATTCAAGTCGCCAGAATTGTTTAAAAAAGATTGTTCCTATTCTCTATAGCTCTATAGCTCAATAATGACGTCATTGCAGTGTCCCAAAATTTGTCGATTTTGGTGGGAGATGACACCCAACTGTGAATAATTTTCCACTCTCATTCTGCAATTTAGGAAATAATTTTCCACTTCCAAATTATGAATTGTGATATTTATTCTGATATAAATACATTTTGACTAAAAATACATGATTTCAATGAAAACCATTGCATTTCATATTCAAAACAGTAATGAATATCGTACCATTTTCTACATAGTTTTCCACTCTCATGGTCTTTTTGGGCTCAAATTTTTCACTCTGACACCCAAGCCAAAATGGAATATTGGGACACTGCGTCATTGACCCCCAAAAAATGAGTTTTTGAGAAACAAATATCACCATCGTTTTCAGCAGCACTTACTTCATATTGTTTACTACAACAGGTGTATATTTGACAACTTTCAGAGTGTTGAAACATGCCATTTAAGGAGGTCGCATCTGTTCACAGGGCATTGTTTGGCTATGATGGTCACACAAACACCCTGAAAGTGGTATCGACCGGCGATGGTGGCCTGACAGAGATGAGCGAGGACCTGAATAGCAACAAAATCATGTACGCTTTCTGCAGGCTGCTCGACACCAAGACTAGCCTGCCGAAATATGTACTTATTAATTGGGTAAGTGGTGATTGTTTTATCCTTCATGCTTATCTAAAAGCAGTTGGCCCTCCGGCCTCTACTCTCATTAGGCTAATGTTAAAATCCTGCTCATCGGGGGCGGAGCAATACTTGGGGCCAGGCTCCCAGTGGCAATAAATACGCCTGGTTATAACACAATTTGTGTTGATAAATTATACAAAAGGTCTGTCCTGATGAAGCTTTTATGTGTTAATCTCCACAATTTACATGTGTTTGCAAGTGGGACATTCCTGGACAGATCGACAAGGGTATAACACTCTAGATCTCCGATTCCGATGAAAGCCCGTTATAGCCTTGTTATATGGGGTGCCAAATCGAGCTGTGTAGTTTTCAGCTCGATTAAAGTTACGGCTACCGAGTTATAGCCTCCGGCATTTTCGTGAGGTCACCTTGCATGACTTAGTCGATCAGCCANGTCTGAGGATAGGATGTGTCTGGGGTTACAGCAGTTCACCCTACCTTACCACAGCACATCATAGACACATCAACACAAAAAACTTAACATCCTCCTTTTTGGCAAAAATATCAACAAAAGCCAAGGAACATTCATTTCCCACCACTTACAACATTCATTATACACACCCGTTGATTCATCTTGACACCCCAACATTAGGGTAATGGTGGGGCTGGCGTCACCATCGTGGCCGGGCAATTTATTGGTTGATAACACTTCCAAAAGTCTCTAGATGAACAGCCCCAATTCTCAAGATTCTAAAGCCTAGTTCCGCTGGCTGGATGGAGCTTATGTGGCGCAGCCTCTGGCGGCATTTCAACACACCCCTATGCGGTTAGGGATTAGCGAGTCAGGACTCAGGATTAGCTCAGGCGTGGTTTACAAATGGGATGGAGATTGAAAATAAAATAATAATAAATAATAATACTGCAGCTTCAATGTCCATTCCATTTGTAAACCACCCTAATCCTGACTCGCTAATCCCTAGCCAATTAGAGATGTGTTGAAATGCCGCCGGAGGCTGCAAAACAAACTCCACCCAGCAGCGGAACTAGGCTTCAGCCTCAAGAATTGGGAGTTCATCTAGAGATCTAGAGACTAAAAAGATTTATTGTATTTATGAAATTAACAATACTGTGAACTGAAAAAACTTAAACTAAAATAAGTCCATGTCCATTGTCAACTAGTTGTAATACTGGACACCTAACGCTACTTGTGTCAGCTGTGTGCTGGTACCTTGGGCTACAATAGCATGAATTATCTGCTTTTGGAGGAGTCAAAGTTCACTGGTTGGGGGATTTTGCTTTGGTTTGTGTAGTTTACACAATCACTGACAAATAAAAGCTTAATGAAAGATGGATAAAGCAATAATTTGACGTTCACAGTATGAACAGTTTTCAGCAAAATTCTCGAAAGTATAAACATTATCATTCCATCACCAGAAGCATGAGGTGATTCAATTTGTATGAACAATCCTGATTCCTGATCCTGCCTTAGCCCTGAACCTTGACCTACCGTTCTCCGATGCATCCCCTTTTTTAGAGGTTGCCGTGTTTCCCATGCTGGCTCCTATCGGAAGACACCGATAATCACAGTTGCTTCATACAGTCTAGAGATTTCAGCTTATGCAAACCGCCATAATATAAAGCACTTCAATCAACGACAGCACTGCACACAACACCTAACCACATCACACCGCCACCGCGCTCCACAAGAAACAGCACACACGGAACACCAAACAACTTCTGCTGTCTGCTGATACGCGGATGAACATTACTGTTGCATTGGGAGCCAATAAATGTTGAAATAACTTTAGATTGTTTGTTATCAGCTATTTTCTGGTGCAATTTGTAATTATCAATTTACATTTAATCACTGATTTTCGTGAAATCGTTTAAACTTTGCTACTATATTTATTTGTAGACGTCGGTTTACAAAACATATGTTCTCGAAATGAATGCCATTCAATGTTGAATACAAATAAAATGTATCAAAATTAAGACAACGAAAAATAAAAAATAAAATGTGTATCAAAACAATCCAAAACTTTGAATGAATATCAGCTTTTGCCGCCTAACACCAACCATTCTTACGGCAGAGAAGTAAACTGTTAGTACAAACATGACCGCTAGGTGCCGGCAGGGCCCACGGTGCCTTGAATCAGGGGTATGGATTTATATTTCTTTTGGGTCGCTCTGGCACCCCCAACATTGATGTTACAACCCCCAATAATGTTTCAGCACCATAGGCGTAGGAGCCGGGGGGCAGGGGGGTCAGCTGCCCCCCCCCCAACATTTTCGGATTTTTAACATTACGCCTATGAACGGTGCATGGAAAGAATCGACTTCAAAATGCCTTTTGCCCCCCCAACTTCAAATGAGTTCCTACGCCCCTGTTCAGCACCCCCAATGTGCTGATGTTGTATTCAGTGGCGTATCCAAGGGGGCGGTCCTATAACCACGGAGAATAGATGTACCTACCTACAGGAGGCGCCACTCAGACGCTTTTGGCGACAGACGCTTTTGGAATGGCTTATACATAAACCAGACAGAAAAACAAAACAGCGATAAGCTACATGCTAGATGCTATTTGATCAGCTAGAGGCTATTTAAAATAGCACATATTAATATTTAAATCAACATAAGTCAGTCATCACATTTTAATGTATGAATGAGTCCCATAGGGTCCCGGCCTGGAGCGGGCGGCCGAGCGGCTTTTCCTGGATTAAAGTAATTTTCCTGGCTGAAAGCGTAGTCGCCCTCAGCAATGGTGAAACCCGGCGAGTGGCGCCTCGGCCTCCGGTATATCTCTACCTCGTGCTATAACCCAATTAAACCGCGCCGGGCCGGGGGCGTTTACACGCCCCCTCAGGTTTTTCCTGGATATCGTGAAAACGGCGGCGCGTAGCACCGCCAAATTTCCAGTACCTACATGTTTATTCATCTTTTTTACAGCTCTCGCTATTTTTTGACATTAGGTCATGTCAGGTAAGGTCATCAGGCCAGGTCATGTGACCCCACCTCCAAAAACGTTTGCGGTCCTACCAAAGCCACAGTTTTCGGCTGATCGGTTTCGTGCTTACAGGATTTCACAAGAGCATTATTACCTACAGTTCGCTTATCTCAGATTTTTTATATCGGTGACCTAAGGTCAGGTCAATTTCTTGAACTCTCCATTACCTATAAGTCAATGGGGAAATATTCCAAAGGTTTCCATTCTGAGGATACGCATGATTCAGCCAATTTTCTTCTATATCATGTTATCATAGCCCATTCTTGAAATCCAAGGTGCAGTCTTTGTTCTAGTATCTCTACAGGGTCAGCCGAGGTCATCCGAGGCCACTAAGTCCTTTCTGTCAATAACTCTCGATAAAACCAAGACAGAGAAGTGACAACAGCACCAATGTGTTTGTCTCGTCGAGACGCGTCTCCCAATGTGCAGCATGACCTTATTGGGTCACCACTTGACCTTGACCTGAGGTCACATTGCTAGGTTGATCTAGCCTGGTAAGCATATACATGATTCAAAGCGCCTTGACGAGACAAAGACGATGGTGTTACATTTACTTCCGTATCTTAATTAAGTAAACAGTTATACGTGAAAACAGTTTTGGCAAAAAATATCATTTTTGACCTTTGATGACCTCTGGAGCCCTAGCTATTGACATGAGTTCAAATTTGAGGACATGCCAGCGATTGCAAATTTAAATAGCCTTCCATTTTATTTTGTTTTCTATTCACTCCTAGCTATCATAGTTTCCGAGATAATTGGGGGTATCTGGAGCTAAGTCCTATACCTGGAAAATTGGGCATTTGATGACCTCTGGTCAGGCTGCAGGCACGTAAGCAAGGGAGGTCGGCGGAGGTGGTCGCCCCCACCCCCACCCCCTCCCTGGAGGCCCTTTTCGGCACGCGCAGCGCGTCGAAAGGGGCTGACGAGACCGCACGAAGCGCGGTATCATGGGTCTAAGTCCACGCGAAGCGTGGTCTTTGAAGAGTTAAGAGCACTTCAGAGGTTCTTTAGGGCGACCAGGGCCCTCTCTGAAAGACCAAAGGGCCCTTGGACGTTCACAAGAGCCCTATGCATGTCAGAGGGGGCCCCTGAACAAGCCAAAAGAGCCCCTGAGCGGATGGGCGTCGAATAGAATGGGCCCCTAGCCAGCACAGAGGGCCCCTGTGAAGGTCTGAGGGGCCTGGGGAGGTCGAAAAAAGCCCCTGAGCGGTTCAAAGGGCCCCTGAACTCGTGGAATGAGACCCTAGCCTGCACAGAGGGCCCCTGGGAAGGTTTGAGGGGCCCCTGGGGAGGTCGAAAGGGCCCCTGAGCGGGTTAGAGGGCCTCCTGAACTCGTCGAATGAGCCCCTAGCCAGCACAGAGGGCCTCTGGACAGGTTGGAGGGGCCCCTGGACAGGTCGGAGGGACCCCTGAGCGGGTCGAAGGAGCCCTGAGCATGTCGGTAGGGCGAAAAAGCAGCCAGCGCAGTTCCTTCTAGGTCGAACGGGCCCCTGAGCAGGCTAGAAGACCCTTAGCAGACTTAAGAGCCTCTGAGAAGTTGAAAGGGCCCCTTTGCAGGTTAGAGGGTACCCTGAACAGACAGAAGGGACCCTGGGCGGGTCAGAAGAACCCATAAACATGCAAAATGGACTCCTCACGAGTACGGAGGGAGCAGACCTTTTTATCCGTTCTACTGGTCCTTTCAACGCTCGGGAATAGCCCCTCTCGAGGCGCCCCCACCTTCCTGGGAGAAACCCTGGCTACGTGCTTGGTAGAGAAACCCTTTTGAGGCACCGTCCCAGGACCAAATCCTGGCTACGTGTCTGTTTCATGGGTCTCTCTGAGGGTCCTGAGGTCCTGGTTCAATCCAGCTCATCAAAAGTGTTTTTCTTCTTCTGCAAAATCAGAAAAAAATACCAAATTCGTAGTGTTTTCCTATACATGGCTCCTTTTTCATAACGCTCGGAGAAGGCCTTTTGTGCCCCCCTGGACGAAATCTGGTTACGTGCCTGTCTCTGGTGACTCTAATATCGACCTGAGAAAATGTGTCACTGAAATAGTTTCCAAATATCTTTTGACAAGCTCTCGAACTGAGCTTTGGTTTATGTCTAGGTCCCATAGCCTAGAGCCGAGGTTAGCAAGGGGGCGTCGAAACGCCCCGCCGAGGAAGGTGGCGCCGAGCACCGGCCAGGTGCGGTTAACATTTGATGTCGGGCCGACGTCGAAGATGTCAGCATTTCCGCAGCGGCATGCCAACGTCGGCCCAATGTCGGCCCGACGTCGGCTCGACGTCGGCTACACGTTGGCTGGACATCGGCTTCACGTCGGATCAGGGGCGGATCCAGACACTCAGTTTGGGGGGCCAACTTTTTGTGGCAAAAAGGTACCCTTTTTTCTCCGCGGATTTGGGCTGGTCACCTTACTTGGCATTCGAGATATAAAAAAATACACTTTGGTCAAAAATCCACTTTTGGGGGAAAATCCGCTTTTTGGGGATTTTTTTTCGGAAAAATATAAAAAATCGTGGAAAAATCACTTTAAAAGCACCAAAAACGGAATTTTCCGTAGAACATACACACGTAAGTAATAATAATGTCTATTTCATACCAACTCGAAGGGGCGTCACCGATCATTCTTGAGGGGCTCGGCTAAAATGACGAAAAAATGTATATCCGTTTTGTCTGCGTTTATTTGCAGCATTTTAATTTGGATTTTCATGTTATAATAGGCATTAGGTATTTAGTTAGGTTAGGTATTTTAGGTATTTTAGATGGCTGATGTCCGCGTCATTTCGTTCGCGTCGCCTTTTTCGGAACCCGGCAGCCTGCAGGATGTCGCTTAACATGTAGCCAGCTTGGAAATTAACACTCGCCTTACGGGGGTGGGGCCCTGATATTTTTCTGAAATCACTTTTTACTCATGCGGCGCATTCTGCTGAATTTCAGTAGCTGATGTGACAAGAATGTACGTATGCTGGCACAATTTCATTGAAATTGGTTCAGTCATTTCGGAGATAATGACGTTTTAGTGACGATAATTGGCGATTATAGTTGGTGGAAAAACGAAAAATATTTTAAAAGTCATAAAAATAAAGGTTTGCAGCAAACTGCCAACAGAAAGCGACAAAGATCAAATAACTAACGAATTAGAAAAGGCCAAATCGAATTTTCGAAATTGTGTATTTTGACCCCTAAAAACGTTAAAAAATGTAAGAGATCACAAGAGAATAATTTTTTAAAGATTTTCCAAAAATATGTGAGAGAACTCTAGATGTGGGCAAAACCCAAACCAAAATTCAAAACAATGACATGCAATTACTATTTTTGATTGAGTGATGGCTCTCAAGTGTTAGAAACTCATGACGTAATTTTTTGATCATTTTTTCGGCTTATTTTGACCAAATATGAACAAATAAATACATTTTCTGTATTTCTGAAGAAAAAAATGGTCTAGGACCATGCTTTTTAATTTACATTTATCAATTTCTAATTTTGAGGTTTTCTGACGGAGAAAAACCGCTATTCTTGAAGTGATCGAGTCGAGGTCAACTTGACCTGGAAGTTCACCCATGACCTGAAACCTAAAAATTGCATACCGTTAGATTCCTCACATGACAGGCCATATGCTGGTTCTTACCACGTTGCTCTACGATACAACGTTTGGAAGTTAACAGGGGATTCTGTCAGCCCCCCCCCCCGTAGGTACGGCGAAGGTGGGAAACGGTAAGGTGAGAGTTAACATTTTATGAAGCGGCCCTGAGGTCAGGAATTACCGTCAAGGAGAGCCTCTGCCAGACACTTTATTAAATTAATTTATCCATTTTCCTAATTTGTGTAAGCAATTGTGAAACTTGTGTGATGCCGCGAAGCGGCGCGATTTTGTCAGCTTTTGCCTGTGAATAGCTGGATTTTGACTGCTTAAAAGCTATTTTAACGATAAATTGTTTTCTTTCCTCGAGTACCAGACTCACCATTTTAATACAAAATAGTATCAATTCAGCTCCTTTATCGAATAATATGGGTATTCACTGATATCCTTTGGAAGGGGGCCAAAAGATATGTTGGCCCCACCCTTTTTCGCTTTGGGGGGGCATGGCCGGATTGCCCCCCTGGATCTGCCTCTACGTCGGATATGTCCGCCAATGCCGAGGTCCAGCCGACGTCGGTAGATGTCGGCATCTCGGCAGCGGCATGCCGACGTCGGGCAGACGTCGGCTGGACATCGGCTGGACGTTGGCATAGGCAGACATATACGGCGTCTAGCTGACGTCGGGCCGACATTGGGCCAACGTAAAGCCGACGTCGGGCCGACGTCGTCGGACGTCGGCATGAAGGGCGAATCCATGAGAACGGCTAAAAACCACGGTCTTTGGTTTGAGTAGTGAAACAAAAGAGGGGGAAGGAGAAAACCCCAATCGCCAGAACAGTGTCAAATGCGAGGCAATAATGTGTCAAAAGATGGAAAAAGTGCAGATGATGGAGAGAAAATGAGTTTATTCCAGGAAAATGTAAAAGTGAACTGAACCAGACGCTTCAAAATATACTATAGAAGAATTGTATAGGTACCAAGTACCTACACTACGAGGCAAATACCGATGTATGTATGTACCTATAGAAACAGCACTTTCAGGAAGCTTCTTTAAGAAATTGTAAGCATTTACGTTTCAGAAATATTATTTTACGGGCGGCGGAAGCTATTCGTCCCCGTTGTTTAATATACGAGCGCAATAGCTGACCAGTGGATCAGCAGATATAACCAGACCCGCGTCAGACTGAGACGCTCGGAAACGTTCACCACACCCGCGGCAGACGGAGCGCAATCAGAGATATAACCCAGACCGCGTCAGACTGAGGACCGCTCGGAAACGTTCACCACACTCGGCGGCACGGGGCGGATCAGCAGATATAACCAGACCCGCGCTCAGACTGAGGACGCGCTCGGAAAACGTTTTCACCACACGGCGGCAGCCGGGCGCAATCAAGCAAATATAACCAGACCCGCGTCAGACTGACAGCGCTCGGGAAACGCATGTCACCACCACCGCGGCAGCGGCGCGGACCATGCAGCCAGATATAAACCAGACCGCGTCAGGGACTGAGAACGCCTCGGAAAGCGATTGCACCATACCAGGCGGCAGGGGCGGCAAAATCAAGCAGATATAAGCCAGACCCGCGTCAGACTGAGACGCTCCGCCGGAAAAGTCTCACCGCACAGCCGCAGGCAGGGGCGGCATCAGCAGATTATAGCCAGACCCGCGTCAGGACTGAGACGCCTCGGAAACGTTGCACCACACCGAGCCAGCAGCGGGCGGCCTACAGCACGACGTATAACCAGACCCGAAGCGTCAGGGAACTGAGGACGCATCGGAAACGTTCACGCACACCGCAGGCCAGGGGCCGGATCAATCAGCAGATTAAAACCAGACCCGCGTCAGCACTGAGCGACGCCTCGGAAAACGTTCCACCACACCGCCGCAAGTGGGGGGGGGGGCGGATCAGCAGATATAAGCCAGAAACCCAACAAAGCGTCATGAAGAAACTGAGGTACGCCTCGGAAACTTCACCACACGGCGGCAGTGGGCGCATCAGCAGAGTATAGCCAGACCCGCGTCAGACTGAGACGCTCGGAAACGTTCACCACACCGGCGGCAGGGGCGGATCAGCAGATATAGCCAGACCCGCGTCAGACTGAGACGCTCGGAAACGTTCACCACACCGGCGGCAGGGGCGGATCAGCAAATATAGCTCAGAACCCGCGTCAGACTGAGACGCTCGGAACGGTTCACCACACCGAGCGGCAGGGGCGGAATCAGTCTAGAATATAGGCCAGACCCGCCGTCAGACTGAGGACGCTGCGCGAAACCGTTGCACCACACCGGACGGCAGGGCGGATCAGCCAGAGTATAGAACCAGACCCGGCGTCAAACTTGAGACGCTCCGGAAAACGTTCACCACACCGGCGGCAGGCGGAAATCAGCCAGACCTATAGCCAGACCGACGAATAAACGCGTCAGACTCTGGAGACGCTCGGAAAAAACGTTCACCAGCACCGGCAAAGGCGAAAGGGGCGGCGATCAGCAGATATAACCAGGCACCCGCGTCAGACTGAGACGCTCGGAAAACCGTCCACCACACGGCGGCAGCCGGGTTCGGATCAGCAGATATAACCAGACCCGCGTCAGACTGAGACGCTCGGAAACGTTCACCATACCGGCGGCACGTGGGGTACTATGTACTCACAGTCGAAGTTAGCGGCGCCCCTGGCTGTCTGCCCGCTGCTACCGGGGTCATCTCCGGCCTCCTCCTTGAGAGCTCCTCCCTCGACCAGCCGCAGTCCCCGGTCCGACCCGGTCGGGCTGGTCGGCGACTTGGGATCGGTGACAGCCAATTCGCCGTTAACCGTCTTCGTTTTGCCTGAAAACAAACAGAAATTCAGTTAGTGTTGGCCAGGGGTGTAGGATCTTATTCAGTTAAGGGGGTCCTCCCCCATTTGGATTCAGCACTCCTACCAACTTTGACGAGTAAAAGGGTCAAATCCGGGGAGAAATCTGTAATTGTGTAGATTTTGATGGTAATTTAAGCGATTTTTCCCAGCCAGCATCCCCCCCCCCCCCCAGGCACGTAGCAAAAGGGGGTGGTGGAGGCGGCCACCCTCTTCCCCTGGAGGCCCCGTGGCCCCTTTTCGAGGTTCGGCCACTGGCGGATCCAGGGGGCATTTAGGGCCATGCCCCCCCCAAGGCCTAAAGTGGCCTGTTTGCCCCCCCCCCCCTTCAAACGATCAAGCCTCATACCAAAAAGCGATCGGTAATAATGTATAATGGCTTTGCCTCTGTTCCATAGACCATAACTACAATTTTCGATGTAAACCAACAACAGGTCAATATAACAAATAACCGAAAGAATGCAGTTGTCTCGTGAATAAAACGCAAAATTTCCCGCCGCTCCGCGGCGCAATTTAAATACCGAATATATTATATAGGAGTTAAAAACTCGTGCCATTTGCCATCGCATTTATGCTTTATGTTGCTATTTTCTTATATTATTGTGCAAAATAGTTCGCTTTAACACTTTTTTACCAACACTTTAAACGCAATAATACATTTTTTATAGGTCCGCACTATACAAGCACCAAATGTGACGCAATGATAGAATGCATATCCAGGGCATACTACTCAAATTTTTTGGCAACCGCTACGCGGGCAATGATTAAAAAATATAGGCCTTGGATCTAAAAAATATTCCAAGTTGGTAATGGCTTATTCCAAAATTGGTGTCACTGGCTCTTAATTTTTCAAAAATTTGCAAAATTCCCAGCTTCCAAAAGTTGGTTGGCCTAATGTCATACATGCCATAACTACATTATCCTCCTTGTAACCGTGGCTTTAATCCATATTTTGTTTGGCCTGTTCAAACGCTTTGGGAAAGGGTTCACGCAACAGGCCCAACTGGCGGATTAAGGGCGCATCGGGCGCATCCCCACCCCCGCAGGAATCTGGGGGCATTAAATACAAGTATGCCCACCGCGCGTTCCTGCACTGAACGTGAAAGCAATGATCTTAACCTGGCAGTCACTGGGGTATTTTCTGTAACACGAGTCACTGGGGGGCTTTTTTAGACCCCCTTGTATCTTCGGAACCAATCAAACGATCAAGCTGAATCAAACGGCAATCGATAGCCCAGGAAATTTCATCGAAGAAAAATAATTGTTGTTGCCCTAGAGGTCAGAAGTGACGTCACAAGTCAGGTCAAAGGTCAGAATATAGCTGTTCTAGTTTACATCTGGTTTATAGACCATTATTTTCCATTCCAAGCATTTGGTTGCAACCATGATCACCCAGAGTGCTCTCAAAGTAATGACACACATCCAGAATTAGCTAATTGGGGATTTTTGGCAAAATGTCAAGGTCAAGGTCAGGTCACATAAGGTCAACTATGCCAAAAAAATGTAACGAAGTCATGCAACACATGTTGTACATTCCATTTTTTACGTGTAGAACTCGAAATTGATACTCATTTTACCACCTGACTTAATGTACGTGACGTAAAGATCAAGTTAAGGTCAAATACATGTCACACAAGGTCAAAATTTGAAATTGATTAATACAATAAATCAGTACATTTGTCTATATCGGTTTTGTCTCAGAAATACAGTGCTGCTCTTTATTTGTCTGTATCTGGTCAAAAAAGGACAAAAAAGGCAATTTCAAAATTTGACGGCACGAGTTACCCATACCTTAGATGTCATCACTCAGTCAAAAATTCAGATATCATTTTGAAATTCGGTATGGTGGTTCAATATGTATAGTTAGTTTACATATATTCCGTTTTTTAAATATCTTAAAAAGTTTTGTTTTTTTGTCATTAAAAAAATGCAATTTTGGGGTCCAAAATCACTTTTTTCACAAACCCGAGATTGCCATGTTGTAGCCCTTGACATTTGCTATCTTCTAACGTTTTTGTATTCTATTTTGTCTGCTACATGGCATTTGTACATAACAATTTATCGTAAAAATTGCCCTTGCAGCAGTCGAAATCCAGCTATCCACAGACCACAGTCCAAAAACTCGAAATTTCGCGAGCCGCTTCGGCGGCCAGTTCGGCAAATCGCATATCATAATTTGCGCAAATTGATTTCATTCAAGTGTTTGTAGGAGGCCGCAAATAAGCCCTTTATTTGCTGGCGTTTAGCGCGAGGCAAACTCGTATTTTCTTTATAGAGCATTGAAAAAGTTACGCTATATAACTGGAATTCATATGTGTCTTGCAAAGGCGCAACCCGCCTATATTTCTGGGTTTAATCAGGCGAGAGATTGTAATGTTTCGCGCCGCTATCGTGCGCTTAAATGGCCTTGTAACATAGAAAAAGTACCACGTATTAACCGTAACAGTGGAAATCATCTTAAAGATGCTGCAAAAAGCCTTAAAAACAGCGCGATTTTTTTTGGTCATTTCAGCCAACACCGAGTTACCACTGGAAAATTGTCGGCGACCGCACACCAAAGCGAATGGTATGAGATAACGTTATTTTTTATTGTATTGTGTGCCTAATTTCGAGGTCATACATGCTACGGAATATCGCGTTTTCATGTTTTTTCCCTTTTTAAACTCAAATACCAAAACAATGTGAACGGCCCAGATCCGGGGAGAACAAAATGAGGGGTATCAAAATAGCCCACCCCCCAAAGCCGACGGCTGGAATCGCCAGTGGGCTCGGCGGACCTCTTTCGACGTGAGCAGAGCAGCGCGCCGAAAAGGGCCGACGAGACCGTCCATGATACCGCGAAGCGCGGTATCATGGACTCTCAAGGAGTCGGAAGACGTTGTTTTTTAGATAGTTTAAAGCACCTCGAGGCCTTGTTAGGCCACAAAGGCCCTGTCTAAAAGACTAGAAGGTCCTTTGGACGTTTGCAAGAGCCCTATGCATGTCAGAGGGGCCCCTGAACAAGCCGAAAGGGCCCCTGAGTGGGTCAGAGGGTCTCCTGAACACGTCGAATGGGCCCCTAGCCAGCACAGAGGGCCCCTGGGCAGGTCGGAGGGACCCCTGAGCATGTTGGTAGGACAAAAAAACAGCCAGCGCAGTTCTTACCAGGTCAAAAGGGCTCCTGAACAGGCTGGAAGGCCCCTAGCCAGACCAGAGGGCCCCTGAGAAGTTCAAAGGGCCCCTGTGCAGTTTAGAAAGGCCCCTGACCAGACCGAAAGTGCCCCTTGGCGGGTCAAAAGGGCCCATGAACATGTAAAATGGACCCCTCGCTAGAACGGAAGGAACAGATCTTTTCATTAGTTCTACTGGGCCATTTCAACGCTCGGGAACGGGCCCTCTCGAGGGCGACATTCCCCCCCCCCCTGGGCGAAATCATTTCTACGTGCCTGGTAGAGACCCTTTTGAGGCGCCGCCCCCGGACAAAATATTGGCTACGTGCTTGGTTCATGGGTCTCTCTGAGGTTCCTAAGGGTCCTGGTCCAGTCCAGCTCATTACAAGTTGAAGAAAAAAGGGGAATCACAAAATAAAGAGGCCGAAATCCGTAGAGATTTTCTATCGATTTTCGGGGGGCCTTTCAACGCTTGGGAAGAGCCCCTTTGAGGCGCCCCCTCCCTTGGACGAAATCCTGGCTACGTGCATGCCCCCTTTCAACTTCCTGATGAAGCTACGCCCCTGGTGTCGCCGTCGGCCGTAGTCGTTTATTTCGACATGCAGTTGCTGTGTGTCACCATTTTATGGCTTCAGAGTCGTTATCAAGACTGCTTTCGACAACTTGAAAAAATACCCAGGGCGGAGGCCGACCTTCCACATATTAGGTACAGACATGAAAGTGGCATTAGCATCCAGTGCTCATAATTATGCTTGTAACCGGATATCTAAACGTCTGACCATTTTATATCACGACGTTCCCGAAATCGCGAAACATTGCCGATGTCCCCGAGCACCACCTCAGAGTGACGGCGGGTCAAAATCATATTAGGAAGGGCATTACTGACTCTTTATTTTATGCAATAAATAAATGTAAATGACAAATGTGACGGGCAGGGTTTAATGGCACAGTATTGCATAATTAGCATGCCAAATATACTCGGGTACCGAATAAATCGAACTCAGGATATTGGTAAATATAATTCGGGTAGGTGCGATATGAAAACCATACATGTGCCTGAATCCCGGGATCCAGCTGAGATCCAGATATCTGTATCCTGTGTCCCGGGATCCACATGAGGCACCAGACCCAGATACGCAATAAGCCGAGGGATCCATAGAGATCCCCGATTCTGATATATTTTATGCCGTGGGATCTACAAAGACCCCAGATCCTGATATACCTATTTTGGGACGAAGGATCTATAAGGATTACAGATCCTGAAGCATTTTACGTCGATGGATCCAAGATGATACCAGCTATTCATGTATTTTACGCAGAGGGATCCACCGGAATCCAAGATCTCCATGTATCTTATGCCGAAAGATCCACTGGGATCATAGATCCAACTTCGGGATCTAGCACAAATCTGCCGCTAACGCGCAAATATCACTATATCAATCGGCTGCAACTAGTCGATGCGATATTGCGCCGTCTCAGGCCGTACTTCCCGTCGTATTCCAAGCCAGCGCCAGCGTCCTCCGTCTCCGCCTCTGCCGGCACCGGCTCCTCGCTATTTGAAGGTCGAGTTCGCGTCAATCACGATCACTGCTGATAGGACGTGCTGTGAGGCCCCCGACACCACTCCGCGGCCTGGCCCTGGCCCGACCCGCCGCAGGTGTACCGGCCGGTCCAGCTGCAGTCATGTGGCCGGTAGCAGATGGACAGAACTCAGGCAGACGGTGGTGTAGACTGTCGGAAGGGCTCAACACATCGGAGGTCTCGTCCCGTCCCGCGTCCCGTCCCGTCCCGTCCCGTCCCGTCCCGTCCCGTCCCGTCCCGTCCTCGTCCCGTCCTCGTCCCGTTTCCTCTCCTCTCTTCTTGACCGCCATGCAGACCGGTATTGAGTAGTGTATACCTAATGTTATACCTTGATACCGTTACATTTTTGCAACTACATCGTACCCTACATAAACGCCGTATTTTCGAAATCACCGCACTTGGCAAAGATGTCTTGCAGTGAACCTCCAAATTATGTGGCAATTTCAAGATTATGATCTTGATACGACATTTGATTAAATTAGAGCCGCTGCCAAAGGCTATGCTGCCAAATGCTCCCTACCAAAAGACACCAAGGACGGAGACATCCGCATAATGAAGGCAATTACTTGCATGCAGCGTCGATAATCCTGCCTACTGTAAAAAACTTACTGTTGGGAATATTGTCCGCTCCCGGCCTGCGGCAGAGCTCATGACCTATAGACTCAACTTCTGTCCCACACCTCAACCGACGGCGTCCGCCTCGCTAGCGTCGTACTCCCACGCTTAATCTGCAGCGAGTCATTGGCAATTTAGGGGCGATCGTATTCGCCAGCTCGGAGCCGGAAGTCAGCTATATCCGTGGTGCCGTATCATGGTAATATGGTGGTGGAACCACGGCAGCGGGGTATCCGAACACCCTCTGTTACCCCCTGGCCCCTCCCCCCACACACACACCCGAAGTGTGCCTGTAAACTCTACATAGAGCCCGAGTTAGCACTAGGAACTTGCCGCACCACACCGCGCCACCCTGGCTGCACTCAACAGAGGCCGCTCTAAGCCGGGCCAGGTGTCGGCCGGCCTGTACTGACGTCACGGCAGTAAATGCTGGTGATACGGTGGGCGCCCTTTGACCTACTGATGTGCGTGTTGATCCGCGGTGCACGGTTTGGACACGTCCCGACCTTTGGTTACCGCCGCCGACCGACACTTGATAACACACATACCACCCTTTGTTGCTGCAACGCTATATCCTACCTTACGTAAACAGAACATCACGTACCATGCAGATCAGTGAAATCCCACAGCTTATAATGGGACGAGACACATCATGCGGCTCTAGATTTCCCGAAAACCTTGGGGATTTCTCCCCGGTATCAAGGTGGGTATTCTGTGCGCCATGGGCAGACTCAGATAGCGTGCAAAGTCGCTACGACGCTGGGGCTCAGATTGTGTCGGATTGCGGGACCGATACACCTTTGCGAGGTATGTATGTATGTACAAGCGAAACGGCGAGTCTAGGCGCGTGATATTACATGGATTGAAATCTCTATCAGAAAATAATGGGATTGGTTATGGTACCTGTTACATTGACTGATAATATTAACCCAGCAGTTACTAGGGTATTTGAATAACGGAATTTATATGCCGGGGGAATGGGGCTATTTGTGTCCTCTCGCTCGTATCTCCGGAACTATTTGATTTGTGTAATGCAAACGGTATTCGATAGCGCTGAAAAGAATGTTGAAGGAAACCCATTGCTGTTTGAGGTGTCATTGATGACCTCAGAGATCATGTAAAAAATGATTGACGGTGCCGTGAGGTTCCAATGACCTTCTCTAAGGAAATTTTACTTGGGGGGGGGATTTCCACTGGCGGATATAAGCTTCGAGTTTTTGGGGCCAAAAGTTTGTTCTGTCTAGTCGAGCGAAATATTGTTGACGAGGGGGGGTGACGTCGGGTCGTCGGAACAGTTCAACGCGTTTTCTTACCGTCGACTGCGGGGGATTTTTGCGTCCACTGTGGGGGATTTCAAGGCACTGCGGGAGACAAATCCCCTCCCCTCGCTAACATGTAAAAAAGGCCCTGTGAGGTTCTCCAATGAGGCATTGGTTCAACAAGAACACAAAAATACAAGAACAACAATTGCTTCAGCTTTAACAACGAACTGCATTCGTAATTGGGTATTCCGTATTTTACCTGTGTGTGTATAATGTATGTGAAATACCTAATGAAACAAACATAAACAAGATGATAATATGGAGTCAATACCTATAATCGCATCAATAGTCAATAAATCGGTTTGATTCTTGTGCCTGACACTTTTGAGTAGCATTTAAATATTTGATAACCTTGAGTTAGGTCAAGGTCATCACAGGTCACGAGGCTAAACTGCCGATTGCGGTCATCAGCCGTCCGGGTGCATGCGCATCGGCTTATGGTTTCGTCTAGAACGTGTGACGTAAGAACATTATTTATTTCAGCAAAATTGAAATACAGGGTAAAAATTGAACGTCATGGATTATGCTTGTTAGTTCAGCACAAACTGGCCCATGGTCCTTTTTTGTCTTCGTAAGGTGATAAGTTAGTCATTTCTGATTATATTGACTTTAAATTTTGTACCATAGATAACTGTAGTAACTGTAGTTACTGTAGTTGTGTAGACAAGGGCGGATCCAGGGGGCCAAAGGGGCCATGCCCCCCCCCCCAAAGGTCCTGAGACTATGTTTT
>VOPJ01014123.1:0-45220 GCA_014673585.1 Semibalanus balanoides
GTTTATGTTTTGTCACGACTGGAATCGGTGTTGCACCGAATGTTAATTGGGGGATTAATTTCTCTTTTCGGTTTGTAAAGTGCTGCTGTATGGTCTTTTTTGCGTTAAATGTTATAAGCCAGTCGTCGCCATACCTGTAAATTTCGTCTAGGTCCTTTTGGAGAGACTCCTGCATTTCTTGTGTTTCTTGCAATATGATGTGAAAGAAGACCAGGGCGTGTCGGCGAAAAACAACATTTCATTTTGTTTTGTCGACAAGTCGTTCAGATTACATTAAAAGCTAGAAGGGGGCAGGTTACGATTCCCCGTGGAAATCCTGCATTCAAGGGTTGCATGAAGATATGAAGTCGCCCTCCTATACATCTCTGAAGACGCCCTCCTACATACCTCCAAAGGCGTCCACCGATACGATTCACCTCTGAAGGCGCCCTCAGACATAGTTCAAAACCCCTCTCAGATGCATATCTCCAAGGCCCATGGGCGCTCTCCCTACATAGGTATGTATGTACCTCCAAAGGTGTCATTCGCTGAATGTGAGGCGGGACGCCTCTGGTCTCACAGAGGGTGCCTCTGAAGCTATTTGGGAGGGCGCCCCAGAATATTTGTCGTTGGGCGACTTCGAAGATATTTGGTAGGGCGCCTTCAAAGGTGTATCGTAGGGCGCCTTTGAAGGCGTGTTTGAGGGCGAGTTTTTAAAGTTGTATCGGAGGTTACCTTTGGAGTTATGTGGGATGGCGCCTTCAGAGGTGCATTGGAGGACGCCATTGGAGTCAGGCATGTGGTAACCGAAAGGGTGCCCTTTGAAATTCATCGGAGCCTATCCCCCGCCGCTCCACAACATCTTTCGCTGACGGCGCCGTAATGTGTGGGTTTGGTGCCCCTTGACGGTTTGGACCTCCCTTGGCGGATTTCTAAATACGCCACTGCTATGGGCCTTGCATGGAAAGAATCTAATTCAAATGTCTCCGTCCTTCCCCCCCCCCCAACTTTCGGAAGGTTCCGGCGCCCTTGTCTCTCCAATCGACGCCGACAATGTGAGACCATATCGCTTGCTTTTAGCTGCAGCCAACAAATGGACAAATGAACAGACGCAATTAAATTCCTCAAATAACATAGCAGAATGCAGATATCTACTCAAACAAGGGCGTCATCACGCACCGAGAGTTGGGGGAGGGGAGGGGGTTAGCCTGTAGGCATTCTGAAGTAGATTTTTGCTATGCAACGCCCGACCAGGCGTATGTTAGAATCCGGAAATTTGAGTGGAGACGAGGCAATTTGTCGTGTTAGGGGATGCGTCCCCCCTACGCTCATGTACCGCTCATGTACCGCTTTCGACGCCCATGTACTCAAATACTACCGTGGTGGCATGACAAATGGATTTAGTCATTTAGTAATAAAAAAGGACGCTGGAGTAGATAACACCGGTAGCTGTGCCCAACTGGGGTTAGCCCGGCATAGTGTCTAGGGCCGGTCCTCATTGACCTCGCTGTCCTGGTTGTATCTGTCGCCAGGCCGACCAAGAGACAGCTCTCCTCAGTTCTCTGCACGCTCGGCGAAGTGACGGATGTGGGTGGAGTGCAGTGTGCGGTGCAGTGCACGGTGCCGGGCCAGCCAGTCTGCTCAGCACTCCAAGGCTGCCGGTGCAGTGTGCGGTGCAGTGCACGGTGCCGGGCCAGCCAGTCTGCTCAGCACTCCAAGGCTGCCGGTGCTGCACTGCGCACCGACAATGGCCTGCTCCGCCGCCGGACGGCAGCGCTGCAATGGCGCCAGGTCGACGATGAAAACAAATACCGGATACGGCGGCCCGTCGAGCCCGGCCGAGCGTGGTGCGCCGTGTGCGCGACGGTTCCGTCTTTAGAGCCTGGTTAATTACGCTGTGCAGTCTTATGCAGTTATTGACAGTATCTCTTGTTTGTTCGGAGTTGCAAGAGAAACATATCTTTTTTATTTTATTTTAACACGTCGCAAGTTCTTGACAATTGTGTTTATTAGTCAAGCCCATTGGCGTTGGAAGGTATTTTCCGATGTGGGGCAAAGAAGCTCTCGGGCAAAGCACAACAAAAAACGAAATTATATTCCCTTGGATTTAGGCCACAATAATTTACCAGTAAAACGCCTTTTTGGGCGATGACCGAGCTGACGCGCTCTGGTAAAGCTTAACAGGTTTTAAATATGAAACGGTACGGGAGCACACGTGTGCATTGACTGTGTCCCAATAACGAGTAACACATTTAATAGTTCTACCGTGGTTATACCCTAGTATGCATACTGCATAGTTTAAGGAACGTTCAGCTGAATGGAGATGTAAAAAGTAATAAATACCGCTTCCTGGGACAAACTACATGATAACAATAACAAGCACTTAAGTGTAATATTATCATTTGTATATACATTTGTAATATCATTTGTACATTTGCAATATCAATATTATCATTTGTATATCATTTGCATATGTATTTATCTGCATTTTTCTGTGACACATGTATGGTTTCAAATTGATCGTGTTTCAGTTCAAAAGTAAAATATCAGTTTTTTATATTTACAAATTTAATTATATGAAATAAAAACATATCTACGAACATATGGTGATCCATCACTATCACTGGTGTGAATGTTATTTGTAAACAAGTCATAGGTCCAGATGTGAAGTAAGAGCTCCCAAAAGCGTGACAACGTTCCTGATTGGGTCAATGAAACAAATCGCATACACTACGTACCTTGGCCTCGCCGTCCTTGACCAAGTTAATTCGCGGAACGCAGCACGGTTTTCTGAAACGTTTATTGATTGATTATGGATAAACGGTTTATATAAATTTGGCATGTATGGTGTGCGTTGTATAGTATATTAAATAACTGTTTGCTGAAAATTGATAGTAAAGACATAAATGTATTTTCAAAATAATAAATCGTGAACACTAAGTAGTTCGCCGTCCGGGGCCAAGCTAAACTGCCGATTTCAATGCACTTTTTAAAATGCTTGTTGATCGTTCATTGAAGTTTGGTACATATTTGCAAAAAAATCGAGTGCATGTAGCATATTACATGCCTTCATGGTAGATAGCAATGTGTTGGCAGGCTAATTTTCACTCGGACAGTGAATTCGTTACCAAGTAGGTACTTGTGAGTACCGACCGTTATAAGCATGGAATGCTTATCAACTTTAACCTGAAACAGGCACGTATCCAGGATTTCGTCCAAGGGAGGGTCGGCGCCTCGAAAGGGCCCACTTCCCGAGCGTTGAAAGGGTCCCCTTCCCAAGCGTTGTAAGGGCCAAACAAAACGAATGAAAAGGCACATTGCAAGGATGGAGAATCCAGTGTGACAGGTAATGGCCTGGCTCATACCAACTTCATTGGGGGGGGGAGAAATCCACCCCGGCAGTCCCAACCGTGGTCGGGGCAACTTTTTGGGAGATCTTTTTTTGCAAGCCCTTAGGTTTTATTTGTAAAAATATAGAAATTCAAATATAATCACAGCATACAAATTCATTCTCAGTACGACTATTTGTGACAATATGTGAAAAATAAAACTTTCTAAAAATTAACTTTAAATCACATGCCCTGTGGCCCCAGGTGTAATAGTTATTATATTTAAGTCAAACAACATTTATATACCAATGCGGTGCACTTTCAAAATAGGGGGTAGTCAAGGAGGCTGCTCCTTTGCCATCTTTGTCTTGGTGCACCTCGGGCAGGTCCGAAAACTTGTTCCCACGTTTTCGGATGAGGCGTAGTCGGGGTCGTTATCTTCGGTCTATACGGAGCATCATTTCCGATCCAAATGGGTGCCGCTGGCGCTTACGACTCGAGGGGCGCCACCTGCACTCGCGAGTAGCACCTTCAGTGTCCAAACGCGCAGAAGAGGCACCCTCAATCGTGATGACCCTTCCCCCGCCACGTGCGGATCCCTTGGTTGCGTCCCTGTCCTCGACAGGGACATAGTCTATGGGGGGGGGGGTCACGGGGACTATACGCCTCCCCCTGAGCAAACTAAATTTGCACTATAAACAAAAATGTATTCTTCTGAAGACCCGAACCTACCCCCTCCCCCGGTCAACAACATTTAGCTGAGGAGCGAAATTTGATTCTACTGCTGACATGGCTCCCCCTCTGACGATTTTTTTTTTGGGGGGGAGGCTCCGATAAAACTGAAAACTGAAGAGGCCGGAAAGACTCGAAAGAAATGTTCGAAAGCTCTCGACATGGACATTCCAAGTTTCAAAGGGTATCTCTGACTCTGGTCAATATTGAGATAACCAGAGGTCATCAAAGGTCAAATTTTACCCTTTTAGAATTTCGTTTCGAACAACCCCAAATATCTCGGGAGCTATGATAGCTAGGAGCAAACGGAAAAATATCGAAAACTCTTACAAAAATTCAATGATTAAGTGTTGTCAAATTGGAGCTCAGGTCAATGGTTTACGCTTCAGGAGTCATCAAGTTCAAAAACTGAATCTTTAGCAAAGCTTTGTTCCTGAATAACTTTGTATCTAAAAACGATAGAGCAATGATTTAACCACCATCGTGTTTGTCTCGTTGAGGCACTTTAAAACATATCAATGGTGACCCTTGGTTAGGTCAACTTAAAGTTTTGACCTCAGGTCAAGGTGCATTGGTGACCAAGGTAGATCATGTTGCATATGGGACGACGCGGCCCAGCGAGACAAACACAGTGGTGTCATCCGCTCTTTTCTATCTTTATTATACCAATAGTTATTAGCAAATCATTCCTATTTGCTGATGACCTCATGGGTGACCTTAGATGATCCTGCAGATATTCGAACATTTTGAAAGGCAAGGCCACTCGACGTGAGCTGGTGACCTGACCTGAGATGACCTAAAGTAAAAACTTGTAACAACTTTACTTACTTGTACTTACTTACTTGTTCAGTACAACTTACTTGAACGTATATAATATATATATATATATATAAATATATATATATATAAAATATAATAATTATATATATATAAATATATAATATATATATTATATAATGAATATATATATATATATTATATATATATTGTATTATATATATCAACTGATAACAGTAGCCTACTGTTTTCTATGTAATATATATAATATATTATATATTATATATATATATATAATACTATATAATAATAATATAAAGGTGTACAGCTATCAGCATGATACAAATGATAGCATGCATGTGTAGTTATGTAGTAAGTTTCCTTTCTGAAGTCAAATGACACTCGGTAACTATGATATAGTGTATTTTGTTCCTCTCGGATGCGTTTGTTAGCAATGTACATCATGTACACGAAGAAAGTTACTGGACGGTGCAGACATACGAAGAAAGCCCTCGGTAGGGATACCGTCTACCGACTGTATATGTATCCCCGCCTGGGCCTGAACGCCACGTCCATGTAGACGACGCGGTCCTGCTGCCGGCTGCTCCGTCTGACATCATTGTAGCGACCCGAGTCCACGGTGCCGAAACAGCGGTAAACACCGTGGTCTCTGGAGTCGTAGTCAGAGATGGTGAGGCTTGATCTGCGGCATACAGGAGACAAGTTGGAGACGGCCACATGGTAGACGGCCATAAAGGAGACATTAACCCGCGCACTGCAGGGGGTTCGCGCCGAACACGAACTGCAGGGGGGGTGATTTCCGACCCCCCCGTGAGATCTCCAAAAACTACGCAACGTAAGCGACAAGTGGAAAACGGCATTGGATAGCTCTGGCAAAGCTCTATCGAAAGTATTTCAGTCTTTTTTTACCGGTCACAATGGGTCACCAGTGGTCACCAAAAAGGTTCCAGATTTTCCGGTTTTATAGACTCTTTAGACTCTTTCCAGAAACCGCGATTATCTCGGAAACTATGATAGATAGGAGGCAAACAATTAGAGAGGCAACCGATAGCTATTGGAAATTGCAATCGCACGCCAGGTCCTCAAATTGAGCTCAAAGATCAATAGTTATAAGGCTCCAGAGTCATGAAAGGTCAAAAATAACTTTTTTTTTAGCACAAACAGTTATTCGTGAATAGCATTCACCTAAGGAAAGATAGCGGAAAACATTTTTGACGCCATCGTGTTTGTCTCATTGATGCGGCTTTGAGAATATATAATATAATTTGACCTCAGGTTCAAGGTCATTTCGGTGACCCAGGGTAGTTCATGTTGCATATGGGACAACGCGGCAGACGAAACGAACACATTGGATCAAACTAAATCGTCTCTATCTCTTTTCCTATCCAGAAGTTTATTAGAATCATTGCTGATGAACCTCAGATGACCTCCAGATGAACCTGTAGAAAATCACTAAGGCACAATTGCACCTTGATCATTTAGAATGAGCTGAATAGCAATGATTCTGAAAGAAATTAGCCTGAATCCAATGCATATTATCTGAAAGGGAAAGCATTTTGTTTAATTTCCATCCACTTATAATGGTGAGGTGGAAAATTGACCTGAACCTTTGCACCGATACGAAAAATCCGAGATATACGAATTGTAGGTTCTGATATTCTTAGAATCCCTGCAAGTTTCAAACACTTTCGAAAAAAGACCGTGGCTATTGGCACGAGCGCAAAATTTTTGAAGTGAGGTCCACTTGAATGGACTTTGACCTGACCTGAGATGACCTCAAGTCAAAACTTTTCCAAAGTGTGTGTAATTGATGTTCAAACAGTGTACAAATTTGGCGGCGTGTGCGCCCGCTTGTTTTTGCGCTACTCCTGAAAATCCCCTGAAGGGGGCGGAAAGTCAACCCCCCTGAGTGCGCGGGTTAAACGGCTACACAAGGCACAGGAGATGACCACACGCGGGAGCCAGGAGACAAGACGGCCACACATGAGGTAGAGTACGGCTACACAGAAGACAGGAGACGGCCACACAGGAGACAGGAGATAGCCACACAGGAGACAGGAGACAGACAGTATTTTGTCCCTGTCGCCACAAAGGAGACGGGAGACAGCCACACTGGAGGCAGGAGATGGCCACACAGGAGACAGGAGATGGCCACACAGGAGACAGGAGAGACGGCCACACAAGACACAGGCCGGGCACAGAGGAGACAGGAGACGGTCACACAGGAGTCAGGCCGGGCACAGCAACAGAGACGCCACTTGATACTGCAAACGAATAAGCACAAGGTTATACTTCCTATTGGTGGATATTGACGAATCGGCTTGTTATCTTGTGCAGTGTGTTGCAAAGAAGTAAAGCGGAATGTGACAACTTTGTCGGGTATCGTTATCGGGAGCTTTTAGATATTCGAGTTGGTGTAAGGTCTACAAACCTGAATGCGACACATGTGATCAGACACAAGCTAGATAAATGGCTTGAGAAACAACAGGTGTGATAAGACACACAATCTTACATTGCACCCACCATGAACTCCATACCCAGGAGCGGCCTGAATCCTGCGCAGTTAGATGTTCCAGCAGGGTCTGCCCTCTAGTCAGCGTTTTCAAGAACGCAGTGCCAATGTTCACCACCCACCTGCCGTATCGTGAGATGACGCTTAATTTGCCCTGGATCGCTTCCGCTCTCCTGCAGCTGTTGTTGTCATCCAGCTTAATCCAGGCAATGTCCTGAGCGAGGATAGGGTACAGTCGATCTTAGTGGAGGTGGAGGGTGTTCTCATAAGGGCAGGGGTTCTCAAACCGGGGTCCTCGAGCCTCGCTGGGTATATAGAGGATTTTATGGAGTTGCGGAAATCTTGTGACGTTAAGAAGTTGGGAATTTTGACTATATGAGTGTGATTCAATATTATTTGCTGAGTCACATCAGCATTCGAGCTCGCTTGCATGGGTCGCGGGTAAAACATGGGAAAATCGTATCTATGGAACCACAAAAACACACACACACACACACTGGGCTGCACCTTATCTCGGCCACCCTCCCTGTCGTCGGCTGGTATTTTGGTGTGGATCAAATAAGAATTAAATCCGGTATGAGCGTTAGGCACTGTCGTAGATGATAATGCAACCGCTCACTCAACCACTCGGCGATTATTACATCAGAAGACTTGGGCACAGACTGAGGATAGAGTAAGCGCGTACTGCAATGTAGAATGAAGCAATGCAAAATTAAAATAACAAAAAGTTTCTTGAGACCAAATGTCATAGTCCTACCTTATCGTGCATGAACTCCTTACCCTCACTCTGTCATAGGTCCTCGATTTGCCGAAATCGCAGACTAGCTCGACCTTTTGGTTGAACGATTCCTCGCCAGCCAGGTTATAGTAGCCATTACCGACGAATCTTCCTTCGCAGGGATCGTAGCCGTAATCTCCAACTCTCCGCTGTGCCGAAGACAGCACGAAGAGGCACACCACCAGCAGCAGCCGCATCATGGCGAGGTCACAGGATCGAGACTGAACAGCGGCGGAGGACTTTTCACGTCTGCGGACCTGTCTTGGCGTGGCCACAGCCGGCTGTCGAATGGCTGGTCGGAGTTCACGGGCCGCCAGAAGTAGGCGAGTACCGAGTGGTGCGTGCACGCCCCGTGCCGGCTAATGAGCGGCCTTGCCTTGGCGGGCATGCCCGTTAGAGAGGGCAGGCGGCGGGGACTCGAGGCGGTACCTGCTCAGGACCCATGTGTGCCCTCCGTGGGGGCTGGGGGTGAACAATCCATCTGAGGTATGCGAGGGTCGGTCTCTATTGTTATTGTAACAGGACCTGTTTCAAACTGAGCCTGCCCGTGTTTTTCGTGCTCCACGTAGTGAGAACGAAACAAACGTGATAAAAGCGTTTCAGTTTCAGTTTCAGTTTAGTTTATTTAACAAAACGCACAAAAAGGACAGACAATCACAGATTGGCATGAAAGAAAAAGCTTAAATTGAAGCGCCTTTCTAGCAAAACTAAGTCGAAACCAAATAACGAAATGGTGAAACAGGTACCTATCGGCAAAAAGTAAACTTGTCAGAGAACGGTTAAGGTGAACGGCAGTACATATTTGTCGTTTCCGGAACCAGCGACGTCGAGAGAATGGTCATAACTATTTGACGTCAACAAAGGAATTACATCTTTGGATTATAACGTAGGAATTACGTCTTTGCACAAACGCCAGGTGCAGGTGGACCCCTGCATGACACGTTGGCACACAAAACATGCCCCCTGATTTTATGCATATCAACCTTCGACATCGCTTAAAAATATGTATGCTTACATTATACATGAAGTCATTAGCTGAAATTTTGTGGAATACTTGTGGAATACAGACCTTGTTACCGTTATCACGTTTATCTTGTTCTCACTACGTGAAGCACGAACACACAGGCTCAGTTTTAATCAGGTCCTATTACAATCTCAATAGAGACTGACCCTCGCATACCTCACGCGGATTGTTCGCCCACCCCGCGGAGGACACACACGGGTCCCGGGCTGCAGGTGCCGCCCCCCGAGCCCCACCGCCTGCCCTCTGTAACAGCCATGTCCGCCAAGGCAAGGTCACTCATTAGCAGGCGGCGCTGCCAGGAAACGGCCGCCACTTTCTTGGCCACTTCGTCGACACGGCTGGAGGCGTCCGGAGACAACGAGGCGTGCACGCGCCAACCGAGGGCCGTCTACTTCTAGTGGCACATCGGCTCCGACTAGTCATTTAATAGCCGGTGGTAGCCGCGTCAAGACAGGTCCACAAGTGCGGAAAAGTCGTCCGTCGCTCTCCAGTCTCGAACCCGTGACCTCGCCATGATGCGGCTGTTGCTGGTGGTGTGCTTCTTCACGCTGTCTTTGGCACAGCGGGGAGTGAGAGATTACGGCTACGATCCCTGCGAAGGAAGATTCGTCGGTAATGGCTACTATAACCTGGCTGGCGAGGAATCGTATAACCGAAGGGCTGAGCTTGTCTGCGATTTCGGCACATCGAGGACCTATGACAGAGTGATGGTAAGGAGTTCGTGCTCAATAATATGTAACCAGCTTCATGACCTTTGATGTAACATAAATTGTTAATTAGTATTCTCAGATCTTATTTTATTCAAATTATCAGTATCAAATATGTGGTATTCTATCTTCGGGTTGTGCCCATGCCGTCGTGTAAACTGGTCGTCGGACGTTTAAGTGATCGTAGTCCACATTCTTGATCGACTCGCTCCGACTACAAAGTGCTATTGTCTCGTCAGGGTAGCTTTCAGCGCAGTACTCCTGGGGCTACCTAGAACAAAACCGGCTGCAGTAATTGAGATCGATTTTCCCCTGTTGTTGCTCAGGACATCGCCTGGATAATGCTGGACGGGAGCGATAGCTGCAGGAGAGCAACGCCGATCCCGGGCAACATCGAAGTCGACACACAACGCAGCAAGTGAGTGGTGAATAGTGTCGCTAACAGCTCTGTTAGCAGCTCTGACTCTGGACGGCAGCGCCATCGATCTGGACGGCTCGGTAGATCCCTGGCCGCTTCTGGTCATATCTTGGCGGCTGAACTATGGTTCAAAGAACTTCGATAGCTAATGCAAACAAAATGTATCTTCTGAAGTATTGTTTAGGTCTCGGTCTAGTGTGTGGCCGTCTCCTGTCTCCTGTGTGGCCGTCTCCTGTCTTCTGTGTGGCCGTCTCCTGTCTCCTGCGTGGCCTTCTCCTGTCTCCTGTGTGGCCGTCTCCTGTCTCCTGTGTGGCCGTCTCCTGTGTGACCGTCTCTTGTCTCCTGTGTGGCCGTCTCCTGTCTTCTGTGTTGCCATCTCCTGTCTCCTGCGTGACCGTCTCCTGTCTCCTGTGTGGCCTTCTCCTGTCTTCTGTGTGGCCGTCTCCTGTCTCTTGTGTGGCCGTCTCCGGTCTCCTGTGTGGCCGTCTCCTGTGTGGCTGTCTCCTGTCTCCTGTGTGTCCGTCTCCTGTCTTCTTTGTGGCCGTCTCCTATCTCCTGTTTTGCCATCTCCTGTATTATGTGTGGCCGTCTCCTGTCTCCTGTGTGGCCGTCTCCTGTCTCCTGTGTGGCCGTCTTCTGTCTCCAGTGTGACCGTTCCCTGCCTCATGTGTGGCCGTCTCCTGGCTCCGCGTGTGGTCATCTCCTGTGCCTTGTGTGGCCGTTTAGTGTCTCCTTTATGGCCGTCTACCGTGTGGCCGTCTCTAACTTATCTCCTGTATGCCGCAGATCAAGCCTCACCATCTCTGACTACGACTCCAGAGACCACGGTGTGTACCGCTGTTTCGGCACCGTGGACTCGGGTCGCTATAATGACGTCAGAAGGAGCAGCCGGCAGCAGGAGCGCGTCGTCTACATGGACGTGGCGTTCAGGCCGAGTGAATCCCGTGGACGTTACAGATCCAGTCGTTACCTGTACTGAGAACCTCCCGATCTGGCATCATCCCTGTACTGAGAACCACCCGATCTGGCAACATTCCTGTACTGAGAACCACTCGATCTGGCAACATCCCTGTACTGAGAACCACCCGATCTGGCATCATCCCTGTACTGAGAACACCCGATCTGTGCACACCTGTACAGAGAACACGATCTGACATCCCTGTACGAGAACCACCCGATTGACATATCCTATCGAAGGCAGCAGACTGGCAATGGTAGCGCACGCCAGTGGAAGATGGTGGTACGTAATACAAGATAGTATTAGAACGGAGGCGTCAAGAACGGGGCGAGCTGTGAAATCGGGTTGTTGAAGTACTCAGCTCTGGTGTTATGTGAACATGTCAGACACCGGCGGCCATTCAGCGGAGAACAGTTGACTATAAGTTCATGCACATTGACTTATGCACAATGCACATGCACGTTACAGCGTGGGCTTGGTCGGCTCCTGCCTCGATTTACGTGGCCGGCGTGATGTCCGACCGTCCAATACTGTGTATTCGGAATGAGAGAATGACGGGCTATGGCTCTGAGACCAGCCCCGGTAACTGAATGCTTCCATGCCGCTCTGTTTAGGCGAACGTTTTCTCGTCATGCATTAATATTGCCAGGTGGTCCTCGCGCGGAGTAACGCGCGAAATCACACGGAATAATATGAAACACGCCTGTCTATGCCAAAGCTTTGTTCAAAAATGAAATGTATTGATGTGTGAATGCTCAACATGAATAAATGCATCACTAGAGTTAGAGGCATATGACGGGTGAAAAGTCCAACTCTTCAACATGGGCGGTTGGTAAGGATACGCAATCGATCTTAGACCACGGCTTACGATGCCGTCGTATGTATAGCAATGGAAGCTGCTGTGCGCAGAGTGATGAGCCACCAGTTTAAACATTGTTAAGTTGTTACCATCGACGTTTCTTTACGTCTTAGCCTCAGCCGTAGATAACTGTACTATACCTACGTTACGTACATTTATCTATGCCTCAGCGAAATAGACATTGCAATTCAATGCAAAGCACTGGGTAACATGTTTTATTGATTGGTGGTAGGCCTATTGAGAAGGTTGGAAGTGAATGAAAATGTGTATATGGTAATTTCAACATCGTTAACAGGAGCGCCATGCTTCTATGCAACAGGCAATGTGATATATGGTATGAACAGCAAGGCCGTGAGCTTTATACCTACATTCGTTATAGTTCGGTAGCTTATCAGTTGTAGTCAGCTGCATGCATTGTGCGACTAAACGTGCTCCTCGACGTCTGAAAGCATAACGGCCTCGTTAATGTTCAGCCATAAATGTTATCACGAGCGGTATCTAATGTCGTGTTCAGTGTTAAGGGTGCGCTTCACGGCGTTTATAATAGGAGCCTATGGGAAAACATAAATCGCAATTTCACGTTATCAACAGTCAGTTCATGATGCAATTTTCTAGGACTGTGCCGGTGGATCTATATTAGCAATGGTGCCGTTCATTTTAAATTATATCAAATAATGAATGAGGCATTGTCAATAATCCGTGCAAAACTTTGCACATTTCTTCAAGCAATTAAGCTAATTGAATGTACTGAATGAAGTCAAATTTTCAGAAATTCCTTGAATAGAGAAGCAATTGATTTTCATCGAAACAGATTTCCCATACATGTCTGCATTTTTCTGCAACAGATTGGTCAATTTGGAATAAGACAATGCGCTTAAATCAGACTATTTATGACATATCTGCCACGATAGAACGCTAGCAAATGTCCATGGAATAGCATAATGATTCAAATATCTTAGATGAACGATGAGGAATTCATTATATTTCAACCTCTGCAGAGCGGTCAAGACACTACTGCGAGCAGCTAGAACGGTGCCGGTAGTTGTCAGGGCGGGACACATTAATTGGCGTCCGGGACCGCGCCTGTCAAAATACATGGACTGAGTACGGGCCTGGGTGTTGATTTTCGGTGCTCCTACCCCTATGCGTGAGGGCCATGAATGAACGTCTCTGTTTATACTGGCCATTTGCTGACAGCCGCGCGACACGCTGTCCCACTCGCTATCATTAACGAGCTGTTTTCCGAGCCTGCAGGTAGAGGCGCTCTCTTAAGAATCGGGCCTCCGTGAAGCGCATCCTTAAGCTCAATGGTTCAATGGTTGACTGCTAATCGAATATCGAGCGCATGGGGCACTGATGACTGAAAGGCTATGGTACTTTTGATCGGGTGGGCCTAGCGACGGGCACACCCGGACGAGGCCAGTTGATAGAGACAAGCGACAACATACACGTCCAGTTGCTTCTGCCTGGATCGGTAGCGAACTACGCGCGCTGGTCACAGACCACTACCTGAAGTCCTTGACATCTATACAGCGGAGAATATCGGCTCACTCCTCGCAGTAAGTAGCAACTAACAACAGATGGCCGCGGAGGGTTACAGCGACCGCGGAGACCAGCGCCGGGCTGTGACTGCTGACCAGCAGTCGGTGGAGCGGCAGTCCCCCGGCCAGCACCCCGCTGGTCTGTCCACCAGCAGTGCTGACCAGGCCAGTCCGAACGGGCAGACGTCGCGCCGCCGATCTATCCAGCGCGATGACCCGACTCCAGCCGCGCGCCAGAACACGTCAAAGATATCGTACACCAGACCGCGCGGGCCGATGTTGCAGCGCGTGGTGACGCTGACTGGGGCCGCCCGCGCCCTCTCCCGCCACCCGCGCCGCTATCTGACGCTGCTGCTGCGCCTCGGAGTCACTGTGGCCTGCCTGAGTACGGCCGGCTACCAGTCGCTGCAGCTGCTGGACCACTTCTGGGCTGAGCCGACGTCCACGTCGTTCTCGCGGCTGCCGGCGGAGCAGATGCCGGTGCCGTCGGTCACCGTGTGCCCGAACGGCCGGGGACTGACGTTCCGCCAGCTGCCGCTCAACGTCAGCACGCTCTCTGAGTGGCTGTGGAACCACACGGCCTCACTGCAGGAGATGGTGGTCGACTGCGACTGGGGCTGCTATCCAACCAACGCGCCGGCGCCGGACGGGGACGGAGCGCACACGGTGGCCGTGCCGGCCGGCATGTGGCGCTCCTGGGCCGTGGACCGCTACTTCAGCACGTGCCACACGTTCACGCCCAACATCAGCGTGGCGCAGATGC
Source organism: Semibalanus balanoides (assembly GCA_014673585.1). NCBI lineage: Eukaryota > Metazoa > Arthropoda > Thecostraca > Balanomorpha > Balanidae > Semibalanus > Semibalanus balanoides. The sequence goes on from VOPJ01014123.1 coordinate 14,399, forward strand.
TGCAGCGGAAACGGAGACGCAGTCCGGCGCAGAGCGTCGACCTGCAGCTGCTGGTCCTCGCCATCCGCATGAAGCTAGTCGGATGGGAACCAAAGGCAAAGAAGAGCGCTGACGTGTTCTTCCACCGAGCCGACGCGGCGCAGATGACCAACCCGGGCTTCCCTGGCTTCGAGCAGGACGCGCGCGTCTTCCTGGAGCCGGGTGACAGTATGCATGTTCGCCTGCGTTCTGAGCTGACCCAGCGCGAGCCGCTCCGCCGTACACCGTGCCATGCCGCCGCCGGCTACGACCGCAGCCGCTGCCTGACGCAGTGCCTGTTCGCGGCGCGCGCCGTCCGCTACGGATGCCGGTCGCCGCAGATGACCGACGCGTTTCCACAGCTGCCCGAGTGCCGGCGTCCTGAGCCGCTGGAGCTGTCGCTCAGTGAGGCGGAGGAGGCCGACTGCGGCTGTCCGCGCGCCTGTCGGGAGCACGTCTTCGTCGCCATCGTCAGCGACCGGCGCCACCTGCCCAGTCATCAGGACGCCGACGGCGTCAGCTACGTCACGCTGCTGGTCGGCCGCTACCCGCACCTGGAGACGACCGAGAGCGTCACCTACCGGCTGGTGAACCTGGTGAGCGAGATCGGCGGCTACGTCGGCCTGCTGGTCGGTGTGTCCGTCATGTCACTGCTGCAGCTGCTGCTCGACCTGGCCGAGCGGCTGCACGCCTGGTGTCAGCGTGACCAGATCCTGCCGCTGACAGCCACCTGAGCAGAGGTACTGCCGCAAGTATCCAGCTAGCTAACGAGCTCCGCGAACATATCAGCGAACAAGTCTCCAAGCAAGTCGGAATTCACGTTTAGAATAAAATGTGACATTCCAAAGCTGCACTTTAATAAGCTCTGTATTCATCTAGACCTAGTATGGCGTACCGTACCTTATAATCTGTAATGGTGCGATCCCGTCACTGTCTCTACTCTCTGCTGCAATACGGTAGAGTCCACCCACTACTGCTAGTGTAATGCGGTACAGTCTACCCACTACTGCTAGTGTAATGTGGTACAGTCCACCCACTACTGCAATAGTGTAATGCGGTTCAGTCTACCCACTACTGTTAGTGTAATGCGGTACAGNTACTGCTAGTGTAATGCGGTACAGTCTACCCACTACTGCTAGTGTAATGTGGTACAGTCCACCCACTACTGCAAGTGTAATGCAGTCTACCCACTACTGCAAGTGTAATGCGGTACAGTCTACCCACTACTAATAGTGTAATGCGGTTCAGTCTACCCACTACTGTTAGTGTAATGCGGTACAGTCTACCCACTACTACAAGACAGTAGTGTAATGCGGTACAGTCCACCCACTACTGTTAGTGTAATGCGGTACACAGGGACGAGGGAACCGTGGGGGCAGTGGGGACAACTCGCCCCCTCAGCTTTTGGACCTGTGGGGGGCGACGCCCCCCCCCCCCCAACTTTTGAGCTAGGTGTCGGCCCTTCCCTGTCTTTTCCATTTCTTCTACTCTGAATTAGGTCAACTGCAATGTCTACACAAATTGGTTTATGTTTTGTAAAACAAAAGTGAAGTTTCAATAAAAAAATCAAGTAAAGTAAAGTAAACTGCATTGAATTGGGAACTGATTTTGCATCTTTTCATCTAAACAGCGGCACCGCACACTCGACCATCGTAGCACGAAAACACTGCTAAATACAGCGCAAACCTGGTATAGGAAATGATTCTTCGTCGTACCGTTAATAGAGCTATTTCTAGGTCACAATCACGGTAGATAAAAAATAATTGACACAATATTGTTTAGAGGTGAATGCTACTATTCATGAAATATTACTTTGCGCCACATAGTAAATAACATTCAGTATTTTTGTCATGAGGGTAAGTCACGGTGTTTCATTGTTTTTTTGTTTTTGTTTTTTTTTTAGCAAAACGCGTCATTATAGATGTAGTACATAAGATGTCGACTCTGCTACCCTGACGTTCAGCAGAGAACAACCGAGCGGCTAGATCCGCCCCTTGAGCCGGGTATGGGCAGAGCAGGGGAGACGGGTATGGGCAGATCAGGAGAGACGGGCCTGGACTGCAGGACAGAGCGGGAGTTCGGTCATGGGCTGCCTGGCATAGGGGGAGCTGAGTGTGAACAGAGTGGGGGAGTTGAGTATGGACTGCCTGACGACATTATCCTACTTATCTTTTGTTAAACAAATAAACTGAACTGAACTAAATTGAACTGACAGAGAGGGAGCCAGTATAGACAGAGCGGGGAGCCGGTATGAACTGCAGGACAGAGCAGGGGTTCGGCTGCAGAGCGGGGGTTCGGCTATGGACTGCAGGACAGAGCGAGGGGTTCAGCTATGGACTGCAAGGACAGAGCGGGGGTTCTGCTATGGACTGCAGGACAGAGCGGGGGTTCAGCTATGGACTGCAGGACAGAGCGGGGGTTCGGCTATGGACGCGGGACAGAGCGGGGTTCTGGCTATGGACTTGCAGGGACAGAGCGGAGGGTTCGGGCTATGGAATCGCAGTACGAGAGCGGCGGGTTAACGGCTATGGACTGCACGACAGAGGGGGGTTCAGGCTATGGACTGCAGGCAGAGCGGTAGTTTCGGCTATGGAACTGCAGACAGAGCGAGGGCTTTCGGTTTCTACTGGGACTGCAGACAGACGGGGGTTCGGCTATGGACTTGCAGGACAGGAGCGTGGGCTCGGCTTATTGGATGCAGGACAAGAGCGGGGGGTTCGGCTTATGAAAACTGCAGGACAGGAGCGGGGGCTATTCGGCTATGAACTGCAGGACAGAGCGGGTTCGGCATGGGACTGCAGGACAGAGCGGGTTCGGCTATAGGAATGCAGGACAAAGCGGGGGATTTTGGCTATTTGTTGAACTGCAGGACAGAGTGAGGGTTCGGCTATGGACTGCAGGACAGAGCGGGGGTTCGGCTATGGACTGCAGGACAGAGCGGCGGTTCGGCTATGGACTGCAGGGCAGATCGGGGGTTAGGCTATGAACTGCAGGACAGAGGCGGAGAGTTCAGATATGTACTGCAGGGAAGAAGCGGGGGTTCGCTATGAACTGCAGGCAGAGCGGGGGTTCGCTATGAACTGCAGGGACAGAAGCGGGGGTTCGGCTATTGAACTGCAGGACAGAGCGAGGAGTTTGCTATGGAGCTGCAGGGCAAGGAGCGGATGGGAAGGTTCGCTATGAACTGCAGGACAGAGCGGTGGGGTCGGCTATGGGACGTTAAGGACAGAGCCGGGTGATTCAGCTATGAACTGCAGGGCAGAGCGGGGGTTCGGCTAATAACTGCGGGACAGAGCGGGGGTTCGGCTATGAACTGCAGGACAGAGCGGGGGTTCGGCTATCGGACTGTAGGACAGAGCGGGGGTTCAGCTATGAACTGCAGGGCAGAGCGGGGGTTCGGCTAAGCACTGCAAGACAGAGCGGGGGTTCAGCTATAGACTGCAGGACAGAGCGGGATTTCGGCTATGGACTGCAGGGCAGAGCGGGGGTTCGGCTATGAACTGCAGGACAGAGCGGGGGTTCGGCTATGAACTGCAGGACAGAGCGAGGGTTTGGCTATGGACTGCAGGGCAGAGCGGGGGTTCGGCTATGAACTGCAGGACAGAGCGGGGGTTCGGCTATGGACTGCAAGACAGAGCGGTGAGTTTCGGCTATGGACTCGCAGGACAGAGCGGTTCGGCTATGGACTGCAGGGCAGATCGGGGTTCGGCCTATGTGGACTGCAGGACAGAGCGGTGGACTCGGCTATGGACGCAGGGGCAGAGCAGGGGTAGCCGGTTATGGACTGCAGGACAGAGCGGAGTCGGTATTGGACTTACCAGAGGCAGAGCGGGGGTTCGTTCTATGGACTGCAGGACAGAGCGCGGGCAGTTCGGCTCTATGCGACTGCAGGACAGAGCTGAGGGTTCTCTTATGGACTGAAGGAACAAAGTAGGGTTAGGGCTATGACTGCAGTGACAGAGTGGGGAGCCGGTATGGACTGCAGGACAGAGCGGGGAAGGAGCCGTGTTATTGGCACTGCAGGACAGAGCGGAGGGTTCTGCTATGGACTGCAGGACAGAGCGGGGGTTCAGCTATGGACTGCAGGACAGAGCGGGGGTTCAGCTATGGACTGCAGGACAGAGCGGGGGTTCGGTTATGAACTGCAGGACAGAGCGGGGGAGCCGGTATGGACTGCAGGACAGAGCGGGGGTTCAGCTCAATGGACTGTATAGGACAGAGCTGGGGTCCGGCTATGGACTGCAGGATGGGGGAGTTATGACGTCAGGTCAAGGTCGTGGCCGTCGGCGCAGCGCTGCCACCCCGCGTCCGTCACACCGGCTGACCGTCAATGTCACGGCCTGGTGGACACGACGGAGAGTGACCACCGGTGTCATCACGGCCTGGTGGACACACTGAGTGACCACCAGTGTCACGCACTTGACCCCGCCACCGCCGTGTTTGTGTGTATGTGTCTCTATGAGAGTGTGACGCCCTCACTGTGCCGGTCCGCGGCTGAGCGATGGTTCGTTCGGCTGACATGCCCCCCCCGCCCATCCTCCCCCTCTGGCGTCCTGCCACCGCCGCCGGCACCTTTTGTATCGGGATGGGGACGCTTTTGTGTGGCGTTTAATGTGGCGTTTACACGCCGTCGGAAAATGATGGCGTCAGACCATGAAGGTGAGATTGAACGGCATGTCGACAGCACGGAGTATTACTAGTTATGAACTGTGATGCGAAAATGTCCCCTCTGTATGAATGCTGATTGCGATGACCTAGTACGTGTCCGATTAGGATGCCAGCAGCGGTGCGGCTTCCATCCTGTGGGACCGGACATGAGGTCATGGTGTCAATGTTCTCTTTCTACGCTATTCTGGTTCATCCTAACCCGTTTATGTCTATGGCTAAATTTCAGTACCTGATTTGCACGTATGCTTTTTTACTCTAATATGAAGTAGATGCCGAGTTATTGGGCCTTACATAATTGCTCACATAAGAACCACGATGAACAGCAGCATTATATAAACTTGCTACTGAGACGGTACTCGGAACAACAATAGGTTAATGTATGGCGTGAGCGTGAGCTCTTCGCACACCGTAGACGCTCCAGGATATTGTAAGACTCGTGCTCGGCACCGGATAAGTAGCCATTTACTGCGCTGAACTGCTGACGTGGTGTTTCTGCCTGTGAGATGATATATTTACATCATTCAACCGGTTCTCCGATCACCAGGACACAACAAATGGCTCTCAGTGTAGCAACACCTCCGGTCGCGAGTTTATTCGGTCATACCTGATCATCTGCGAGGAGACGCTGTGTCACAATGGCCGGAGCCAACCTCTCCCGCCCACGATGCGCAGGAACACAGCCACAGCCACAGCCACAGCCACAGAACACAGTGGCGAGGAGGATCATCGTTATCACAATACCGGGACGGCGAGATTGGTGGTCCTTATATGCCTCCTGCTATGGCTCCGCCGTAGCAAGAGGCCAGGGGGTCTCCGCTCACGGTATGAGATGTTTAACGATAGGGGTGACACTATAGCGAGGACGATCTGTTCGTCTGTTTGATTGGGAGGGATCGGGAATCGGCGATTGAATTTGTTTAACAACGTGCACATTTTTAGCGGAATTATGTCCATAATTACCTAGACATGCAAATCGACTGTTTTTGCATAAGTAGTTGGAACTCTGACTTTACTATCTTTTACATTTTTTGGTGTGCTAATTGCCCAAATAATTACCAAAACGGAGAGCGAAAATAAATGACGAGCTTTGCTGAGCCATTACGCTCAGAAAGAAGAGAAGGCTTATCAACTTCTGAGTTGGAATAGATCCCGAGTGAGTGAGTATGTTTGTACCGTATGCGAGACATCCCTTCAACGTTTTGAGACGCTATTTTTTATTTTAGACGTGATGTTGGGGAACCTTTAAGTCCTTTACAGTTAATACCCCCAAATTAGTTATTATTCTGAACTGGGAAAACCATTTGTTGTGGTCCCGATGCCGAGAAATGTGAGTATATTCCATGTTACTCGTGGAGACAAGGTCGTTGTTCAATATATACCGAATGCGAAAAATCCATGTCTCGCGGCACTCATTTATTGTGAAGCTTTACAATACCACAGCTATGAACCGAATAATTATTATTGGTTACCTACTCTGTTCTCATAGCGTCAGAGAGATTTCCACCATCGACCCATAGAACCAGGCCAAAGTCATCAGCCGGGACTGGATATTATTCAGCTTCATTAGACTCGTGGTTTCACATTTTTTTCCCGCGCCTCTCGTGTGGGCGTTATTGTATTACCAATCGACACAAATAATCAAAATCTGTATGCTATGATGCATTTCCTACACTTTTTTAGTAATTTTTGGGAGAAGTTGTAGCGATGTTAATGGAAAGTATATCTCAATTCGAAGGTCTGTTTCATGGCTTGTCCCTCGTCGCCTCTATTTTATAGTGAAGGAGCTTAAAACACTATCCATAGTGAGAAGGTATATTAACAAATCTTTATTAAGAACAAATTGTGACTGAAAGGCAGAGTCCTTGCAAAGTGGATCTTTCCAGAAGCGATGAGTCGAAAAAGCAAAAAAAAGTCTATTACAATAAGAGAAGGTGGTATTACCGCTATTAATAATGCGACTTCTCTCTGAAATAAACATTTTTTTGTCATTGATCTCCGATACAAAATACAAAAATAATATATTCAGAAAATTTCTCAACAAAAAGCGGAGACAACAATCGCGCACATTGACGATATTCTCACAAAAACCGGAAATACTATGTTGACCGAAGTGTGAACGTAGTAATGGAATGATACGCCAAACCAAGAAATTGCACCGAAGCAATAAATTCATCATTTGACTCCGTGTATGGCTCACCCATGCTCATGTGTAGTACTAACTATTAATGAGAACGATAGTGATATTTAATTACGGCTTCTTATTGCTTTAATTGCTAGATAGTTCAAAAATAAGTATAACCTTCCAAGCCATATTGTGTCTTGAAGACAACACACCCCTCTCGCTCTACTCAAACTTTGACATATATTATTACTAATTCAATTTCCAAGAAGCTTGCACCCTCTATGATAGACCTGCGCACACATATGATCCTTCTTATCGGTGTGATATATTACAAGGTTGTAAAAAATGGTATCGTGGGCATACCGAATTATCGAGAGGATAAAACAGACAACCCATAACAGTTCAGGACTCCGGTATACCCTCATCGGCGTCAAGCAGTCGTTGATTGTGACCCTCTCACTCACACATTGACTCGATTCTTTGTTCTTTCTAATTGTTCACTTATTTGCTTAAGAGCAAGGAAGATACATTTTATCATTTGAGAGATATATTTGTTGCGATGAGAAGTGACGATCTCTTATTCTGGACGTATAAAATATCATCGATTAGTTGGTTTTGCCATCTCAAAAAGGATAAATACTCATTGATTTGTTTAAGTTATAAACCATATATATGAGAGCATAGTAAGCCTGACATTATTTGGCTGGAATGCTCACGCTATCTACAGATAATGTCCGATACATACTAAAAAAGTTTTATTAGGTAATGTTATGTATCAAACCTACCAGGACCTCCCCAGACTGCCTTATAAAAAGGTAAATTTGATTTACGTCATTCGCCCCTGTCCTCGTAGAACCTATCATCAACAAGTTTGTTGCAAAGATATACAGAGACGCACCAGTCCTTTACGTCTCCCAGAGCTAGTCAGAAGAGGGTTTCAAATATATTAACTAGCATTTCCAAGGCGGGATTTCGTTTATAATAACTGATTTATGCTAATATTGAGGTGAGAGTGCTTAGTAGATAATTGTTTTTTATTTCTTCTCTATTATACGATATTATATAAAAAAAATACCAATGTACAAGGCTCGAATGAACCCAACACCACGGTATCACAATTCGTGATACGTCTGTAAGTCACAATGCTACACAAGTGTATGTCTCAAATATTCCAAGCAATCTTAACAAAAATGTGCTAAATTCCGTGGGTAGCCTCTATCCAAGAATCATGAGGTCCTCTAGATTATGAAAATTGTTTGCGTTTATACTTTTGTTTACGATTTTTTGTTTTTAACCGTGAGCAGATGCATTAATCAGTTGATAATTAATGCAGATACACTCATTTCGTGCTATCGACTCAAATTAAAATCAATTTTTTTACACCGCAACAGAATTCGATGATATATGCAAGAAGATCATAACATTACTTTCTGGCAAAATACGGTTTATGAATATTGGGGGGATTATCCCCTTCCTCAAGATTGGGGGACGCGTCCCCCCGTCCCCCTGTGGCGGAGCCCCTGCAGAGGGCCGGTATACTAATCAGGGGCTCGCCGGGACCACGCCTGCCACGGGCAGCGCGTCAGAACAAAACACACCCCATCACACCTTAACACGCCAACCACCAAACAGGTGACTAACAACGCCCCACATCAATCAAGATAAAGTCTCTGCTTGGCTCAGGATAACTGGAATGGTTTGCGCGAACTGTCCTTCGTCGCTGAGCTGTGACCTTGGCGGCGGGACGCCGCGCATTTTCGCCGCCGGCTGGCAGCGCGGCGTCACAGGCGTTTACCGGCGCGTGCCGTGCTGCGCCTCTGGCGTGACGCCGAGTAACGCGACCAGCGACGACGCGAGGTCAAACGGGCGCGCTGAATGGCCGCCTTAAACGCTGGAGATCCGGAGTCGCACCACAAGCGACTTGGCTAACGTCACGGTGTATAGCTGATGGGCAATTAGCGTGCACAGAGTGTGTCGTTATCTGCTTATCCCAACGTCATAAGGAAGCCTGCATGACGGGGTCTTTCTTGCTCACTCTATGGGTTATATAACGTGAGTTTTGTCTAGCGCTTTTACTGTCAGGGTTTTAACGGACGCTTACTTCAGAGTGAAGTCTCAGCATTTAAACCATCCGCGACTTCTTTATTGTTACTACACGGTTATTTGCTTGCAATTCGATCGTGCAATTGTAATATAACCATTTCTAGAACATGCATATTACGTTACAAATAACTTATTACCAAATATTGCGCGCGAATCCAGCGGTCTTCTGCTGGTTTCTTTAAGCTACCTTACTTGACTATTCTTCTGCGTTCCTTGTAGTTACCCTATTGCTTTTGGAATTAACTACACCCATTTCTTATCTTGCGACAGTCGTCAGTCCATGTCATGCATTTCTATGATTTCAGGCTATTTTCTCAGTTTTTATTTCAACGACAAGCTCATTACATCAACTGTTTTACTTCATATGCATCTCTACATCGAGCCTGTAACACAACTCCTCGGCTGTATAAAGGCATTTAAACATGTATCGTGCAACTCTGTGCACTCTCTTACTTTGTGTTAAATGCACTTATGCCGACAAATGAGAGCGTGCAGTGGTTACGGCCTGTGATGTGTTATGTGAAGGAGTGCGAGCAATATTGTTTGACAATAAGCAAATAAGTATTTGCATGCTGATCGATGTTGTAAAATGAGTAGAAAAAGCCGAATTGGTAACTGAACAGGATGCTGGAATGCCTCGCACATAAGAGAAAAGGGACTGGTAGACCGTATGAATAATTTAATTATTCGGCCTAAAACATAAAATAATACATTTGCCTTAACCCTGCGGCACTGCAGGGTGGGCGCTTGATTCCGACCTCCCAACAACCCCTCAGGTTTTTTTCGAGGCGCGAAAATCTGATAGGTCAGCGTCCAATAAAAAATGGGCAGAGAGCGCACAGCGCGACCACCAGTATTTTCTGAGATATAAGCTGAGCAAACCAATATATTGGGCATCGATTTTAACCCACACTTTTGCGAATGAAGTTTTTGAGCCTCCTTGAGGTCAATCTCAGGGTAAGGTGCACAATAGTGCGAAGTCTCATGAGTGTAGATCCCTGCACCTTTCAAAAAAGGTCTCTTCCTTCTTTGCCAAAGTCCACAGTTCTCTTTTTTTCCGAGAAAGACTCTCTTGATAGTATGCATACTTGATGCAGGATTTCTTTGGAAGGGAGAGTATCTCATATGAAAAGTACCTTCAATTCGTTATGTATATCTTCGTGGCATTCAGAATTTTTTTACCGTATCTGTGTGACCATACAAGGTTCAGGTCCAATTTCTCTTGACGCTCCCCATTATAAGTGAATGGGGAAAATAAACAAATTGCTCCTCTTACTGCAGAAAAATATTGCATTGGATCAGGCTAATTATTTAGAATCATGCTATTTTAGCTCATTCTAAATGATCCAGGTGACAAATGTTGGCTTAGTATCATTTCTAACAAGGTCATTACTTGAGGATCATCTTTAGCCAAGTTCATCTAGCAAATGCGATTTGCATAATATGTACTCCTTTAGATCTGAGATAACAAAGCATTGATTAGAGCAACGATTATAGTTAATCACACCAATGTGTTCGTCTCGGTGCGTGGCCGCGTTGCTCATCGCATCACTGCAACCAGTGCTGGATAACTCCTCACCTGTGATGTGTCAAACTCCAATATGACTTGACTGGAAGGTCAAATTTGTGTAGAAGTTGACCTCTTTACCAGGTCACCGATTCATAAAGTAGTGAATAGTAGCGTCTCTACGAACGCACGTTCCTCAACGAAGCAAACACGGATTGGCTACAAACATTAATCTTCCCTATCTCTTACTGTTAATTCGGTGACATGCTATTCACAGAAATAATAAACGTAGTTTTTGCAAAGAGAGACAAGCTATTTTTGATTACGCCTTTCATTGACTCGCTCTGGAGTGGCGTCTATAGCACTACTTCTCATCCTTCGACGGCGTCTGGTCAATTGTGTGAGAGCACCTGGGTTTCCGGAGTGTTTCCAAAGATGTGTTCCAAGTAGCCCCCGTACCTTCGCTCGAGAATTACATTCGAGCCTCCCCGACCGACGCGATTGGACCTCATAGCATCGAGACGCGTTTGTGCTTCATGGTCTAGCTATTTGCTTGAGTTTTCGCGTGATAAATTCGAGAACAACGGGAGTGTCGTGGACAAAGAGTCCCCAACAAAAGAATGTCCTAAAAACCGCGCGGGAAATCTGAACCTTTGGTGACCACTGCTGGGACCCTCATTGTGGACATGATCAAAGAAAATACTGAATATTTACTTGTCGCAATAGAGCATATGGACTGCCTCGTTACTATCCTGAATTGCCTGGTTTTCATCGCTTGGTCGCTACGTTGCCGTAAGTTTTTGGACGATTCTCTACGTGTGGCGCGGAATCAACCCTGCCCACCAATATGCCAAGTTTCGATCTGTGCGTGCACCAGCGTACCTCCCGTCAGGTAAGTGCTAGTGCGGCGTGGGCTTAAAAATGTTCACGCAAATGCTCTATCATATGTAAATGGATCACCGAAAAGGCTAATTTATCAGACTCTCTTCTTCAGATGAATATATCCCAGAGTACATGTTGTTGTGTGGGAAGGTATTTATAACCTACCACATGGTCCTGTAATAAGTGTATCTTTTAGGCACCATCGCTCTGTGATTTATTGAGTCATACATTTCCACTGACTGATCCATTGCGACGCTCAGCGACCCAGCAACATAGAACGTAGGCTCTGTACCAAACACCACTTCCGCCAACTTCACTATCACTACCGCCGCCGCCACCGCCACCGCTGCCGCTGCCGCCCCCGCCCTGGCAACATTCCTCCGCATCGTCAGTGCCCGAAAAATGTGTCGGCACCATCCGATCACAGACGGCACGTAGGCGCCGCGCCGCCTGGGCGGCACGTGCTATGTGCACCACTACATAAACAGCGCAGGCCCGCCGGCATGTCTGTGACCCGCAGTGCCCCGGCGAGAGACATGGCCCGTTTGAGCTTGGCTGTGGCCACGGCCACTCTTCTGGTGGCGGCCGCCGCTGCCGCAGCAGTTGCCACCAACACCACTGCTGCCTCCGCCGCCGGAAGAACCCCCCGGAGGACGCGCTCCTGTGACCCGACCGTGGTGCTCTGCGTGGAGACAGACCCTGGCTACTCGCCCAGCTTCCAGGAGCCGCGCTTCTACTCGGTGGGCGTGCAGCGTCTGCCTTTCCCGGTCGTCAGTGGAGCTCCGCTGCTGCACAGCTACCACCTGGCGCCGCCGGTATTCCCCCTCGTCCCCCCTCCGCCAGCTCCTGTCGAACCCCCTCCGGAAGTTCGATTCATCCCGCCTCCGGCACTGCCCTTCATTCCTCCACCAGCAGTTCAATTCATCCCGCCCCCGTCACTGCCCTTCATTCCTCCACCAGCAGTTCAATTCATCCCGCCCCCGGCAGTGCCTTTTAATCCTCCACCAGCAGTTCAGTTCCTCCCGCCCCCGGCAGTACCCTTCATTCCTCCACCAGCAGTTCGATTCATTCCACCCCCGGCAGTGCCCTTTATTCCTCCGCCAGCAGTCATCTCCGTCCTCCCGGAGGTGACGCCCGTCATCCGACAGCCCTACCCGGTGGCGCCACGGCCCTACCCGGTGGCGCCGCGGCCCTACCCGGTGGTGCCACGGCCGAACCCGTCAGACTCGGGCACACGACTCTTCCCCACCTACCCTGCCACGTGAGTAGCATGCAGCTCCGTGTCTTCTCTCGGTTAATCGGAGTGTTTCACCTTTTTAAAAGTTGTAAAATATTCCCCGGTTGTAGTCGAAAATATGGAATAAGTGTTGCTGAACACGATAGGGTTCCCTGTCCCCGAAAAGTCTCTTTTTAAATATAATATCGTCTCGTCATTATTTAGCTATTGTTAGCCATAGAGAAAATATTGACGCTGCCAAATGACATACGGCACCTCTTCAGACATTTATGGCGTCTTAAATTCAAACTATGACGCGTTGTTTACATTGCACTCGCAGTGGATAATCCTGAACTCAGCCAATGTTAGAGAAATACAGGTCATCTGGGCTCCCAGGACCAGCAATCTTAAAGTGGCCGTCAGCCAATCAGCGGCGGCACTAGCATAGACCCCGTTCTGCAAATTCAAAAGAAAATTGCGTAAATACGGATAAGTTTTTGGGAAAATGGTCTTAGTAAGTTATATTTGTCAATTACCGTCAAAGATAATGGCTATCTTAGTTCAAAATCCATATAAAGTGAAACATCCCCTTTAAGGTAAAACAGAAGGGATGGGATAAAACACACGACGACACGAGAGAAGTGGACAATGTTACTATGGTGTTGGACAATGGACAAGTCACGGTGAGCATGTAACGGCGACATTGAATAATATTACTTCCGAAGCATCTGACGCCCATTGCAGTCGTCAGCGCCAACTGCCAAGCTGTGTCAAATTGAGTGAGGTCCATTACAAATCACATATAAAATTATCATGGGCGTAGGAACGTCACAAAAAGTAGGAGGAGGGGGCAGCAAAACTTCGATCTTGTCTTGAAACCTATGCAACATTCATTTGCAGATTTGGGCTCTTCTTGCCATGGCGAACTGTTTACCACCTATAATTTGCCTCATTAAGCAAGTACAAATATTTTTTGCAAATTTTTGAAAGCGGGGCTATGCCACCTCCCCCATTCTTTTGCTTGATGAGGACCCAACAATGCGAAGAAATCTTTGATCAAAGTTGCACTGCCCCCCCCCACACACACACATACACTTTTCGTGACCTTATCCCTGTACGAACGAATGAGTCTTACTGCTTTTATTAGACAGCATAACTGTGTTTTTGGTGCCGAAATATTTGTCATCTTCCCTTTTGACAATTTGCATCATCAAAAGTTTATGGATGCATTTTATTTTATTGGCAATATTTTAATGGTGTTGCCCCATTCCTTGCGGGGGGCAGATTCTGCCCCCCACACCCGGATGTTTTTTACTTGCCACTTTTAAGCCGTTAGAGCTAGCGTCTGGAAAACTTCTGATTTTTCCTCAAATTGAATTACGCGTTTTGTATCACAATTTTGAGATACAAAATCGGCTTAGCAGAGGCGGTGCCAGGCTCATGATTTGGGGAGGCAGTTACGAACGCAGTTGTGCGGCGCATACTTCCTTCGTAGTTTGCGGTGCAATTATAGTGGGACAGGAACGATATCACTGGAATATACATCATGCATGCTTATATTGTACATATTTTTGGGCAGAGGCGCACTCAGGTACATAAAAGAGAGGCAATATCCACCGTCAAGTTTGGTCCAACATCAAATTAGTAAGATGGTAAAAGACACGCAAACGGTGCCCCCACGATTTTTACCTGGATAATGGATATGCCTATGCGCACTATATTATATTTAGCAAATTACAGCTACAAAGACTACATGTGACGTGCATATCGTCCAAAGCAATTACGAACAGCAAATATTTGTTATCAGAAAATCCACCCATTTTACATTCCTGAATATATCTATATTTTTATTTGGATACATTTCCTTTTGATATATAAAAGCCCAGTTCATTGGAAGCTCAAAAAAGTTTTGAGCTTGAAAATCGGTTGAACCAGATTGCCGCAATGACTTAAAAAAAAAACACAACATTATCGGATTTTTTGCCCCTTGGTCCCCCATTTAAGACATTTTGGGGTCCAAGAAGATATTTTGGCGGCACATCGAATGGCGTTCATCCCATCGAAATAGAACCAGCGGTTCTTGAGATCTATGGAAGGTGCAGAATCTGAATGCACGTTAACGTAATTTTAGCCGCCCGCAAGGAATAGGGTTAATGGTATTGAATGATTCCAAAGATGCTTGTATTGCTGACCAGAAGTTATTTTGCAAAGCAACTACGTACCATAACTGAACTGGCAGCTTTACTAGTAATTGATTTTGCCAGATGAAAAATGCTAGGTAAGGCTAATTAATTTGCATACATATGCAAATATTGTATTTCTTACGTCTCCCCGTAGGCAAAATATGCGTCTACAGTCGCTTTAATCTATCTAATCTAATTACGCATATAGGTCGCTCGCTGTTGACATTATACGTCTTTGTAAATACATGCTATACAATCTACCCTAGAATGTAAGCATTGGATGATACGATCCATGAACCCGCTTCCGTTTTTATTTAGAGCATACAGTATCGCAACGTTTAGAGGGGAAGATCTAAGCCTTCTTCAGGTGTCCTACCGGAATAGAGGTCACCAGTATTCGAGTTACATGGGTGTTGCATCACTGTCATTACGAGCCGTTTTCCAGAGCACCAACTTTTACTGATCTCCAACACAAACCGGAAACCAATCCCTGGAGAACGTTGGTTGTTTTTCTATAGCTCAGGTTGTTTTTCTATAGAAAGCACAATTCTAAAGAATAGTGTTATTTCAATATAGAAAAAACAGCCTTCGGTTATCTGACCTTGGATTCCTTCACCATATTTGAATTAAATTGGTCCTTAGCCGCTTTGTTTTGCTTTTCTGCGGAATGCAAGGCGCGTTTATTGCGTCTTTGTTTTGACGCCAGTTTGCTTTGCTCTAGATGGGGGCGTCTTCAGATTGCATTCGTTAGCTCAAACCCTCAAAACAGCATCCGACCCTCCAAAACAGCGACGTAGTTAGGGAGGCAGGAGGGAGGGTGTGTGGCAGCACTGTTGCTTCATATGCTGAGCATCGACATGGAGTCTGACAGAACTGCGTCATATTTATGCTGCCGAAGATGCTGAAATGTCATCTCGTCATTTAGGTGAGAGGGTTTGGGAAAAATTGGGACGCAGGAGAATAGGGATATATCAGTGTTGGCCTAGGGTCAACGACCACTGACCAATTGGTCAGTGATGACCACGTCACATCACAAATGCAGATCAAATCCAAAATGGTTGTCTATAGTAATTGGCACCAGCGTTTGCATCGTAATTCGTACAACGAAATCAAACTCGAAAATTCGCAATACTCTGTGAGTCATGAAATATAGATACTCAAAACAATCATACCTACTTTTGAGTTTTGTGTCTGACCTTTCCGAGCCCCTCTAAAGTTGTACAGTTCCAATAGACTTGGGTCAGGTTAAGGTCATCGGAGATCATGAGGCCGCACTGCCGATTACAGTCACATGATGGTTCGGTATAGGATTTTGGTATTGTTTTAATCAAGAAGACGAAGCATGTCCCAGGAACATATACCTATATTCTATAGAATCTGAGCTACGAAATCAGAAATTATTAGGGTGGGTTAACCAATGTAATACCATGCAGAGGTGAGAACTGATTATTTCTGCTATAAAAAGGCCACTTTAGTCAGTCATGGTTCGAAACATTAAAGGAATGTTTCAACTTTCCGAAAGAGTCAAATATACCTAGGCCCGTTGTAGTAAAACATATGAAGTAAGTGCTGCTTTAAACGATGGTGATATTTGTTTCTCGAAAAGTCACTTTACTTCATATGTATTTTTTAAAGGGGACAATGACGACATTTTTTAGCTAGAGAGAGCTATAGAGAAAAGGATAAATATTTGCAGACAATTCTGGAGACTTGAATACAGGCAAGTCTTTTGTTATCGTACTCGTAGCAAACATCAGCAGGTAATCCAGCCACGGCTCGAGAAATACAAGTCGTTTTTCTCTGAGGTCCAACAATCTTGAAGTCGCTGTCAGCCAATCAGCAGCGGCACTAGCCTAGAGATTTTTGTTAAATAAGAAATTCAGTTGCTTAAAACGGTAAAGTTTTTGTGTAATTTATACTTTTCAGTAACGGCCAAAGATAATGGCTTTCTCAGTTTAAAACCAATACAAAAATACAAGATTCCTCGCTCCTGTTGCTCTTGTTTGTTTTTGTTTGTTTTTTTTTTTTTTCTCCTGCTTTTGACATCTCTTACTCCTGTTTTTGCAGACCATGATAAGTCCTTTGAAATATATACTTCTAGGATAACGCATAGCATTATTAAAGGGATATTCAAAATATGTATTCCGAAAATTATTTAAATACTTCATCCAAAAGAAATGATTCACTGTACGCGATACATTAATATGTGACACTGCGGGGACCCGCATAACTTATTTCAAAAGTTTCAACACTCTAAATCTATTTCGCTACCACCACTGCTGTAACTTTTCGATCGGGGTTCATTGGGGATATGCCACTGAAGCCATTGGACTGAATTTCACTTCTTTATGGAAATCTGACAACATACACTCAGAAGACCTCGCCCGCAGCAATGCTTTTCTGTTGTCTCAAACCGTCAAACCGTCAAACACCATGTTAAATCGCCTTATGACATTGTCACCATATAAACCGCCAAGACAGCAGAATACAGCTCAATTTCGTCTTAACTCTGGCGAGCTGCTTAACTCACCATTGCTGCATTGCGACACCTGATGTGTATGTATGTATGTACCATTGGTTCCAAAATAAGCGTCCTGCTTGGTTGGCCGGTACAGCAGTTTAAGGGAGTATAACGCCTTGGGGAAATTATGAGAAATGATATAGATGAGAGCCACTCATCTGGGCTCTCATCTGCATCAATCCACATATTTTTCCCAAAGGCGGTATATTCCCTTTAACTGCTGTGCCGGCCAACCCAGCGGGACGCTTATTTTGGAACCAATAGTACATACGTTCTATTGCCCTGTGTACATACATATAGGATGTCATTGAGACGCCTGTTCCGCCCACTGATGTCAGCGTGTCTGGTGTGTTGTCAGGTTGCCGCGGTTGCCAGCTCAGACGGACATCCGCTCCTTCTACCAGTCGGCGGTGCTGGTCGGAGAAGGAGTGGTCCACCAGGGCGACAGCACGACCGAGCTGATCTGTGACTTCACCACCAACGGGCCGTACCCCAGCTCTGACATCCTGACCGTGAGCACCCGTACCCCAGCTCTGACATCCTGACCGTGAGAACCCGTACCCAGCTCTGACATACTGACCGTGAGAACCCGTACCCCAGCTCTGACATCCTGACCGTGAGAACCCGTACCCTGACCGTGAGAACCCGTACCCCAGCTCTGACATCCTGACCGTGATCACCCGTACCCCAGCTCTGACATCCTGACCGTGATCAGATAACAGTCAGAAACAGGAGCAGAATTGACTAACGGAGATCAACGGGCTATTTGCCTTTTTGAATTTCTCCAGTGTCTGCGATATGAGACCTGTGTAGACTATATACCGATACTATAACGTTATTTTATTTTTGCCTTTCTTTATATCGGTGATCTTATCGGTGTATGCGCTTCTTCGTTACCCCTGGTGGTGACGCTGTTATCCTGCTCCTGGCAGTGTATCGGTAACCCCCTTTTCCCCTGCTCCGTGCGGCTCAGGACGTGGTCTGGCAGAAGGTCGGAGCTAATGGTGTCTACCTCAACAAGCCGATGACGTCAGGGGCGGAGAACGCGCTTAACTGTCCCAGAAACTACGTCGCACCGCCACCTGTCAACTACGGCTTCAACGTCGTCGGTACCAGGTCAGAAGCCAAACCGACAGGTCTTATACGTCAGACACCAAAGCGACATATTTCTCACGACAGCCCTCTGGCATGCTGCTGCCGGACTTGGCTTAAATATGTATATGCATAGATGATACTTAATGGATTTGATTGCGAATTCATGCTACAACAACCATAAAATGGTAAGATAAACAAAAAATATAACTGTTCAGTGCGACGTTTATGAGACTAGATTTGCAACCAAACTTAGATACCTACTTATTTAGCTGGCATTGGTCATCAGTGAAGAGTAATATTATCACCACTATAAGTACTAGCTGACCGTATGTAGTCAGGTGCAGCTTCCCGTGTATGTATGTTCTTACATACATACGTTGCAGTGTTGGTAATGTGTACATATATTAGTAGTGTCGATCGGTTACCCACATTTTTGTTTCCGAAAAAAATTGTGTGACCGATTTGGTTATCCGTCGGTCAGGCTTATAAATTTTTGGGCACTTTTCTATCAGCTTAATCTTAAACAATTCACTTTTTGTCAACATTGCTACGCAATCGTATCTTTTATCCAGCAATTGATAACATAATTTGCACGAAATTCATTAAATAATGTAGAGTGTCTTCGGTCTAGCATGCGGCATCCACTATTTGCCTTTGCAAATGTATTTGGTTTCCTTTTCACTATTATAATGTCTTTTGAAAAACTGTAACATGTGCGGTTTATGAATTATGATGTTATTAAAGCTATTTGCCAGTGAATATAAATAATTATTATTTTGAAAATCGGGTCATCTTATGGAACATATTTTGTGTCCTCAACAAAGAATCGGTCAATATTTAACAACCAAAATGCCTCCTGTCGGTATTGAATTGTTTTTTTTTGTCAGAAATTTTGGGAAATGACATCACTAACATATAGCTTGGTTCACATGGAGGCACGAGTTCCTCTGTGATTCAAAAGCCCGGCCAGGGATTACGGCACGTACCGGTGTTACGCCACACGTGTGAACCGACTGAACCCTGGCGACCGGCACCCCGTCTACATGGAGATCCGATTCACGGGGCAGACGCCGCGCACTGGCCTGGTCGGATGAGGCTGCTCCGACTTCTGATAACCAAGCAGCGCCATCTCACCTGCAGACTTAGTGTGGCGTATTCGCTCATTTTCGTGTTCTGACTGACGTTTGGGATGATTTTATATGAATTGTGGTGATTCGGAAGAGACTGGTGTTGTCTCTCCTATGCTGCTGTCACTGCCCATTGACTATTGAGTGCAAATTGAAGAAACTAGTGCATGTTATCCCCGGTGTAAAGATAATGCTGGACCATCAGTTCAGATAATAAACAAATATCGATCCAGTCCATGTTTGTTGGTGTAAGTAGACGTGTCTGGTTCATCTACGTATTCTGGTTTTGGGGCTCATTCATTGTCCTCGTAGAGAGTTGATGTGCTGCGTAATACGTCGCATTTGTGTTGATCATAAATATGAAGACGTGGGTGTTAAGTCCAATTTATTCATCTACCACAATATGACAGACCAGAGGTTCTCTTGAGTGCTGTCGCAGAAATAGCTGCGATATCAGCGGAACATGCAAATGATATCAGGCATCTATAGCATCACTTAACCATATGCTAGTCGATTAACTCGCGAAGTCCATACGTTAGTCTCACTTGCACCAATGTACGACGGAAACACCACACGAGTCTGATTTAATGCCGTGGTATAAAAGTGTAAAGTTCTCTCCGACTACATCGCTACACCAGGCCTGCTTTCTCGGTCTGGTCGAATCTCTTTGGTCGCTGGTCCGCTGCTCTCCAGACCTGCTGGAGACCAGCGGACCCTTTATGCTGGCTGGCCTCTGCCACCGCTAGGCCTGCTGTCCCTCTGTGGACTCGGTCTTCGTCTCCGCTGCGTCTTCGTCCACCACACGGTCCGGCTCCGTTTTGGACAGCGCGCTGCGTCGGTACCCCCAGCCGCCCCAGCCGCCGCTGCCTCCATTACCCCAGCCGCCGCTTCCCGAGCCTCCATTTCCCCAGCCGCCGCTGCCCCAGCCGTTTCCTCCGCCACTGCTGCCCCAGCCGGCACTGCCCCAGCCGCTGCTGCCTGAGCCGCTTCCCCAGCCGCCGGTTCCCCAGCTGCTGCTGCCCGAGCCGCTGCCCCAGCCGCCGCCGCCGCCGCTGCTGCCACGGTAGTCCACCTCCATGTAAACCATGTCTCCTCGGCCGTAGCTGGACCGGCCGCGCACCTGCGCGTAGCAGCGGTATCGGCCGGCGTCGTTAGGTCGTGGGTCGGACAGCGTCAACGTGCTGACGTCCCGGGAGGTGGTCACCCAGCCTGCCACCACGCCGCTCGGGTAGGAGCCGCCGCCCGGGTAGTGCCGGTCAACGTCCCGGTTATACCCGCCGCCGCAGCCGCCAGAGCCTCCGCAGCCGCTGTACGATCCACCGCTGATAGGAAGCCGCCACTGCCGTAGGAGCCGCCACTGCCGTAGTAGCCGCCGTTGTTGTAGCTGTCACGCACTCTTTTCCATACCACGTTCTGTTGAACAGGTAATATATTATGCATGTCACAAGGCTATGTTTTAGGGCTCCATGGCATTGTGTTGCCAATAAGCTGTCTCGCATCATTATAAAACCATTGAAAACCCGCACAGCCTGTAAACAATAGCACTTTCTTCATAACAGTCGTTAAATGACAACTTGTGCCAACACCAGATCTACATTGGCCTTTAAAGGAAATAGTTCACCTTCAACATGGGTTTTGAACTGAGATAGCAGTTTTATAGCCCGAGTTGAAAAAACCCTAACTGCAAGTTTTCTGGGCTAAAAGGGCTCTCCAGCCGAATATATTTGACTTTTTGTCGAAGGAATGTATAAATAAAGAATGTCAAGAATGTGGGCCTTCTACACCTGGGCAGAGGCTACACAGTAATCTTACGCGACTACTTTCGAATATCTGATTGGCTGAGCCACGTTTGACGTTGCGGAAGTAACGCATATAGCATTTGTAAAATTTAATATGTACGTCCTACTGTCCTGAATCGGCGATGTAGTTATTTTTGACATTATGGAAAAAAGTTGTATTTCAAAAATTAGTCAAGTCTGTTTGAAAAAAAACTATCCAAGGTGAACTATTTCGCTTTAAGAGGCTCGCGTACCGACATGGGCTTTGGCATGGCCCACACCGCAGCGCTGGCTGTATTCTCTGACGGTCACCTCACCTCGACTCTGTCGCCGCTGCCGAGCCGTCCGTCGCGTCGGAAGTCGCAGATGAGCTCGGCGCCGTCATTATACCGTCCCCGGTAGCGGACACGGCCGCGGCCCACATACCGGGCCCGCTCGTAGTAGCCGCCGCTGCCATAGTAGTTATTCTGTCGGAGAGGAGGAGAGTCAGCACCGCTGTCATAGTAGTTACTTTGTGGGAGAGCTGAGCCATAGTAGTTACTTTGTGGGAGAGCTGAGCCATAGTAGTTATTCTGTGGGAGAGGCCGTTGCCATAGTAGTTATTATGTAGGAGAGGGGGCAGCTGTTGCCACAGTAGTTATTTTGTGGGAGAGGAGCCGAGGGTATTTTTTCTGTGGGAGAAGAGGCGGCCGTTGCCATAGAAGTTATTCTGTGAGAAAGGAGGCGAGTCAGGGCGGCGACAGCAGCGACTGGTGGGACAGCAGCAACATCAGCGAATGATGAGGAAAGAACAGGGAAGCGACAGGAGAGACGGGGCAAAGTAACAAGTAACAAGAAGGGAGTGCGATTTAATAGCAGGAAGCAGAGGTGCAAAAGTGTCAAGATGGTCACGAACACGAACACAAAACACAAAATGAGTCACAAAAACTAGAAGAATTAGGAGAAGAGTTAAGATCACAATATCTGCAAATTACTATTTCTTCGGAACTCATCGTAAGCGATTATCAACAACACAATTAAGTAAAGCCATGCAAAAATCAAAATCAACCAGCCGCACTTCAACACACATTTTCTGGTATAAACAAAACATGCCGGCTGTCACGACTTTCGAAGCAGAAAATGTTTTTGGCAGATGTCGGAAACACCACATGGAAGAACATGTGCATGTCGCTTTTAAATCCTGAAGGTAACTTCACGCCATGGTCACAATGGTCACAATCAGTGCGCGCCTTGGTCGAAAGTGCGCATGGTAAAGAATAGGGTTATCCACTTTGTGCGTAAGATTCTGCAGCGCTCAGACGCTGTCTTTGGAATACCTTTGGAGTGGTAGCAAAACACTTTACGTGTCTTTAACATTTTACAAAATTTAAATAGTACCAAAATTATTTACAAATCAATAAATATTTAAAGATTTTCCCAAAAAAGCTAAACATCTCTACATTATTATGTCATAACTATTAAGATGATGATTTACAAGTACAAGTAAGTCACATCAGCTGATTTAAGTTGCAAATCGGTCACCTTCGCACGTGGGCAAGTGCGTAAGATTTTGCACCTCTGGCAGGAGGGCGACACTTGGTTAGGAACACGGCTGTATTGACGTGTCCGGCAGGTGCCCGCCTAGGCCGCTGCCTCAGCCCGGCTGTATGATAGTGTAACCACGGCTGTATGACGTTGTCGGCAGGGTGCCGCCTAGGGCCGCTGCCTCAGCCCTGGATGATAGTGTACCGGCTGTATGACGTGTCCGGCAGGTGCCGCCTAGGTCGCTGCCTCAGCCGGCTGTTGATAGTTACACGGCTGGTATGACGTTGTCCGGCAGGTGCCGCCTAGTCGCGCCTCAGCCCTGTATGGATAGTGTAAACACGGCTGTATGACGTGTTCCGGCAGGTGCCGCCCTAGGGCCGCTGGCCTTCAGCCCTGTATGATAGTGTAACACGGCTGTATGACGTGTCCGGTAGGTGCCGCCTAGGCCGCTGCCTCAGCCGGCTGTATGATAGTGTAACACGGCTGTATGACGTGTCCGGCAGGTGCCGCCTAGGCCGCTGCCTCAGCCCTGTATTGATAGTGTAACACGCTGTATGACGTGTCCGCAGGTGGCCGCCTAGGTCGCTGCCTCAGCCCTGTATGATAGGTGTAAACACGGCTGTATGACGTGTCCGGGCAGGTGCCGCCTAGGCCGCTGCCTCAGCCCTGTATGATAGGTAACACAAGACAATGTTATGACGTGTCCGGCAGGTGCCGCCTAGGCCGCTGCCTCAGCCCTGTATGATAGTGTAACACGCTGTATGACGGTCCGCAGGTGCCGCCTAGGCCGCTGCCTCAGCCCTGATGATAGTGTAACACGGCTGTATGACGTGTCCGGGCAGTGCCGCCTAGGCCGCTGCCCTCAGCCCTGTATGATAGTGTAACACGGCTGTATTTGACGTGTCCGCAGGTGGCGCCTGGCCGCTGCCTCAGCCCTGTTATGATATGTGTAACACGGCTGTATGACGTGGTCCGGCAGGTGCCGCTCTAGCCGCTGCCTCAGGCCCTGATGATAGTGTTAACACGCTGTATGACTGTTCCGGCAGGTGGCCGCCTAGGCGCTGCCTCAGCCCTGGTATGATAGGTAACACGGCTTGTTATGACGTGTCCGGCAGGTGCGCCTAGTCGCTGCCTCAGCCCTGTTAATGATAGTGTAACACGGGCTGTATGACGTGTCCGGCAGGTGCCGCCTTAGGCCGCTTGCCTCAGCCCTGTATGATAGTGTAACACGGCTGTATGACGTGTCCGGCAGGTGCCGCCTAGGTTCGCTGCCCTCAGCCGGCTGTTATGAAGTGTAACACGGCTGTATTGACGTGTCCGGCAGGTTGCCGCCTAGGTCGCTGCCTCGCCGGCTGTATGTTAGTGTAACCACGGCTGTATGACGTGTCCGGGCAGGTGCCGCCTAGGTCGCTTTGCCTCAGCCCTGTATGATAGTGTACACGGGCCTGTATGACGTGTCCGGCAGGTGCCGCCTAGGCCGCTGCCTCAGCCGGCTGTATGATAGTGTAACACGGCTGTAGACTGTCCGCAGGTTGCCGCCTTAGGCCGCGCCTCAGCCCTGTATGATAGTGTAACACGGTGTATGACGTGTCCGGCAGGTTGCCGCCTTAGGCCGCTGCCTCAGCCGGCTGTATTGATAGTGTACCACGGCTGTATGACGTGTCCGGCAGGTGCCGCCTAAGGTCGCTGCCTCAGCCCTTATGATAGTGTAACACGGGCTGTATGACGTGTCCGGCAGGTGCGCCTAGCCCGCTGCCTCAGCCCTGTATGATAGTTAACACGGCTGTATGACGTGTCCGGCAGGGTGCCGCCTAGGCCGCTGCCTTCAGCCGGGCTGTATGATAGTTGTAAACCACGGCTGTATGAACGTGTCCGGCAGGTGCCGCCAGGCCGCTGCCTCAGCCGGCTGTATGATAGTGTAACCACGGCTGTATGACGTGTCCGGCAGGTGCCCGCCTAGGCCGCTGCCTCAGCCCTGTATGATAGTGTAACACGGCTGTATGACGTGTCCGGCCAGGTGCCCCTAGGCCGCTGCCTCAGCCCCGTATCGATAGTGTAACACGGCTGTATGACGTGTCGGGCAGGTGCCGCAGGCCGTGCCTCAGCCCTGTATTGATAGTTGTAACACGGCTGTATTACGTGTCCGGCAGGTGCGCCTTAGGCCGCTGCCTCAGCCCGTATGATAGTGTAACACGGTGTATGACGTGTCCGGCAGGTGCGCCTAGCCGGCTGCCTCAGCCCTGTATGATAGTGTAACACGGCTGTATGACGTGTCCGGCAGGTGCCGCCTAGGTCGCTGCCTCAGCCCGACAGAGGTGTGTGACGGTATCGTCCACTGCTCGGACGGCAGCGATGAGGAGCAGTGCAGCGCCTCCACCACCCTGGGGCCCGCCGCCGCCACCCTGGGGCCCGCCGCCGCCGCCGCCGCCAGCAGTCAACGATTGTAGCCCCGGGCACACCGCCGGCACGGGCATAGAGGCATGCTGCCAATGGACACGGGCATTTTTAGTGTAAGACGAGCAGAGGCTGGCTGTACTCGGGTTAGCGCCAGGGAGCGATGAGGCAGGGCGATATTTGTACAGACTCCCGAGATACAGCAGTCTGGAGGCCAGACGGTGCAGTGTAAAGTGATAATCGAGGGGGGCAGAGACAATTCTGGCCGTTATGACAAGGTCACCGACGGACCCTCAAGGACCATCCGATCCCTGTAAGTGACGTGTAGGCTGGGTGACGATTAATGCGACTGTCGTGACCTCTCAGTGACACGCGTGATGTTTGTGTGAGCCGCGCGAGGCAATTGACCCCTGTGACGAGTGTGACGTGTACAAATATGGTGTGAGGCTGGGTGGTGAGTTAGCAGCGAGCGACTGACTGCGCCGCTGAGCAGGTGGCGACGCCGGCTGGCAGGCAGCACGGCCGTCAAGCCGGCCTTGCCACTTGCTCGTCAGCTGCGGAGGAGGAGCGCTCAGAGCGCTGTGGACATATCGTTAGATGTGAAGATGTTTTCAGAGCGGCGTGGAAAAGCTGTGGAGACATTATCGGTGTCAGCTTTGGGAGACATTCTTAGTGCTGTGTGGAAATATCGTCAGATGTGGCGACATTCTCAGTGCTGTGTGGAAATATCGTCAGATGTGGCGACATTCTCAGTGCGGTGTGGAAATATCGTCAGCTGTGTGGGGGATATTCCGAGTGCACTGTTTACATATACCATTAATATCGGCGGGCTGGCCGGCGGGCATTGTTGTATCGTTTGGTGTGGGACGCTGGCGTCCAGATGGACCCGCCACACACGGTATCATGTTGACAGAGTGTATTGTGCTGCGGGGCGGGTCGTGACAGTCGCCCCGCCCTCGCCCCGCCCGCTCGCTTGTCTCTGTAACATACATACACTGTTCAATACACTGTACAGCTATTGATGACTCGACACACACGGCTACAGGTCAGGCAGGCAGGTCGGCTGGAGCGAGGCACTCTAACCTGCCCTCCGCCGACTACACGCTCTGCTTGGCCCGGGCGGCGCGGGTAGGGGAGGCGATCAGCCCCAGAAGGGTGGCGTCCGCTTCCAGCAGGCTGAGGTCGCGTTTGGCGCCCAGGAAGAGCGAGGATAGCTCCAGCTGGTGAAGACGGAGACGCACGCGCGCTCCCCGGACATACTCCCTGCGGAGGAGAGACGGGGATAATCGGTCAGTCACGGAGACAGGGGGGGGGGGAGCTGGGGAGGCTTGATCAGTTCAACTGGGGTGTGCCGGATTAATGCAACGCAATACAACGCGTGTCGAAAACTAATCGATATAAACGATATATAAATAATAAACAATTTGCTTCGTCTCATCAAGGTTTTATGATACACGCAAAACGTAGATACACGAGGCAACCTTCTACTAATTTAGATCATACAAATGTTATCGTTCCTATGGAGAAAAAAACAGTTGTCTCAATGGTGGAAAGAAACATCAGGTACCCGCCACAAATCACATAGGTCCCAATTATACTAATTGCAGTAGGTTGACAACGATATATTGCAAATAGCCCATGCCAACCATCATAAAAAGGGCAAATGAGGAAGATTATGGACAATAATGGTAGAGCTGCACGTGCCGTAGGTAGATTTCCCATGGTAGCATGCATAACACCGTTTCTCACTCTGCGCGTCGCGGTGGGCGGGGACAGACACAGTGGAACTTTCCGCCAAAGTCGATATAGAGATCGTCGCCGACCGTGTGGAAGATCTCTCCCTGCACTACCTTCCCGGCCGGGTCTCCCATCTGTCGGCAAATGGCGGTCACTGGGTTATGGACTGTCCTGAAGGTGATGGCGATCAGAAACACACAGTAGAAAACATGTCATCCAAAGGTAAGCTCTCTGTAAGGTCGTCAGCTGCTGACAAACAGCGAGAAAGGCAGGCGACTATTTTGTCCAGATAGTCAGTGCTACTTCAACAAAGCGGTGGCAAATCGGTGAAACATGACTGACTGGATTCTCTGAAATGTGACAGTAAAGATGTGAACTTAAAACATGGCAAACTTGGAGACACGTTGACAAGAAATATGTGGTACGAAATTCAGACAAGAATGCACCCTATCAGATGTTTGAAAGAAATACGTTTAGTCGCATAACTGCAAACAATGAAACAGTGGGATGCAACAGCTGATCAGAATAAAATTCAAGTCATTCATTCGTAAGTCATAAGTCAGTCCGCATTGCATCGTCGACTGGGAGGTTAGAATATCGTTCGATGCTAGAACCCAGTTTTCACACGCATACCTGGAAATCATTGGAGACTGGTCTCTCTTTCCGTAAGTTATGGAGCCCAACAGATAGGACAGAGACACTGCTCATATTCCAAAACTCAATCTCTCAACAGAAGAACAGCTCGGACTTGTCAAGCAACAACCCTATCGCTAATGTTCACCTTTACGAAGGGTGAGTTTCTCAGCAGAGTCAGAAACGATTCGCTGCGTCGCGTCACATCTGGTTTGGACTGATCGCCGATGTCTTCAAACTTCTTGAATGACTCGGCGAAGCTGCTGCTGCTGCTGCTGGTGGTGGTGGAGGTGGAGGTGGAGGTGCTGGTGGAGGTGCCGCTGGTGTCTGTGGCCGGCTGAGCGCTGCCCTGGTCTCCGCCACCGTTGTCTGTCCGCCGGGCGGCGGTCCGGGAGAGGGCGCGACACCCCGACTGGCACGGTCTCCCCGCCAGCCGCACAGCCGCCCCAATCATCATACAGCTGGTCATGGTACCTGTCAGACATACACAATGATAACAACACACTGAGATGAGTCACATACCACACTGTGATGGCACAACTGACAATAACCAGAATAACACTGAAAACAGGAATATTATTACCAGGACTTAGACAGCCTGGCAACAGTGGCGGTCTGGTTTCAATAGAAAAATTTAGTTTTCCACGACCTAAAATTAAAATGTCCACTCCACTTCGCGGCGTCACATCGGTGGTCATCGTCATAACGAAACCATCATCATCGTCTACGGTTCGTCGTAACGCTGAATTGAATGAATAGCATGTTTAGCTTCTTATCCTCTACTAGGCCCACCGCTTATATTTTTTTCAGCAAAACCTTTAAAAAAAATTGCGCTGCAGCACCGCTTGGTGGTGCTAAATAACAAGTACCCTACTAAAACATGAAAATCCACGTACAAACGCTGCAAAGTCTCAAACACAAAAATATTAGTATTTTTCCATTTCAGCCGACCAAACACTCAAAAATGATCGGCGACGCCCCTGGTAGAAGCACCTACATAAGAGCAACTACAAATCCTAGCCCTATACCTACCAATGAGAGCACAATGGTAGTGCACATTTAAATATTTAACAGAAGTTAGAAGCAAGGAAGCTGCTCTCAATAGACTAGGATAAAACTAGGGCCTTGACCAAGCCTTGACAGTAGGCAGCCTTGGCCTCGACACTGATAACAAGACATATGCTGCACACATATGCAACATGCATCAGTATATTGTCTCACTCGTGCTAGATTAGCACCCATTGTAGGCAAAGTCGCCAACATTGGTAAGGCTGTGTTTTGATACGTTTGTTGATTTGGATTTATATTCTTACATAATTCATTATTCAACAATCTTTCTCAACATGACTTGAATGAAGCTTGATATCTGATGCGCAGATTCTCTCCCAATTAGCTAGGTACATTACAGGAATTGATTTGTTTTCATTCACCCATTTACCCAGGAAACGTTTAATACACCCTTCAAGGACTGCATATTCTAAGGATATTCAATAACATTATCATAGTCTATAATGCAAGCCACATCATTCACAGTGTTATAATAACAACATCAAACACAGCATTTCCAGGGGGCAATGAATGTCATCCCAGTTTATATCAGTGCAGTTACCTAAGTATATGCCTGAAAGCTGATACTGAGAAAGCTAGGACTCTGACAGGTTATGTATTTGCAGGGGTAAAAAACATCCACAAAGTTGTGTGGGCTCATACATTTTTTAAGTGTTTGGAGTAATCTGTTAGTTAGAGGGTGCTTTATAATCTAAGGGTGCTTTTGGCAGTGACAGGGTGCACTTCAGTGCTCAGGGGGTGCTTGAGCACACCCCTCCAAAAAACTATTATCCACTTGTGGCACAAAAACTATCTTCCAAATTTCAAAAGCTATTGATACTTTCCCTTTCTGAGCTGCTAAACAGCATCAAAGCAAACTGTTCATAATCTCAGAAAATCATCAAAAATGTGTCATGGACCAAATGCACCATTGCTATGTTTCATGAGCAATGCTTGCATATTGTTGTTCTTTGGCTTTCATGCAATACATATCTAACAGCCAGGTGTGGTAGAATGGTTGTGTTGGTCATACCAACGTTATTCCCACAGTGTTTATATATGTTTCAAAACTTTACTTTTTCATTACCAAGTTAACTATTTAGACACTGCATGTTTCTAAACACTATTCTGTACCCCTACATTGCAATTTCTTCCCGGAGAGGATCAGTCATCACGGTCATAGAATACTGTGCCACCACGCACCACCATGTACATCATGTCACATGACTAAAGCTGCAGTTTTAATGTCATAACTGAACCTGACCTAACCTTCATAGAGGTTGATACACGACCTCTGGCTTTACAAGGAGTTGAGTATGGTGCCTCCTTTGCAGCCTTCGGCCACCTTGGAAAATGACTCATTTTCCTTTGTTGATAATCGTTCCAGGATTTGTCACCCCGGTTGCGCTACCCCTGAGATGCTAAATATCACAGGTCAAAGGACAATCGGCTGTTCAGTAAACAAAGTTTGGTGATGGTGGCGAGAGGAAGCGGTGAGATATTTATTATTGAAGTCAAAATAAGTTATAGTGCAAAATGTCTCAGAGAACACATCTGTAGTTGCTAAATGTGATATTTGTATCAATTGACAATTGGTGAGTATATTATAGGGATTAACTAATAACTAATGGTGAGAATGTCATTGGTACAGCCATTGTGTTAGTTCGTAAGAAGGCTATGCTACCAATTCAACATATTATTCACACAGTGGCATTGCTATTTTTCAAAAATAAAGAAAATATATTTGAAGACAAATTATGTCAAAGATGCTCAATCTTACCTATCCCTTGACCCTTCAGCCTCGTGCCTCTATATATGGTCTTGGCCTTGCTTCTGTCCAATGTCTAGTGCCTTGCTTGTATCCGAGGCCCGAGCCAAGGCCGTATGTATATATATATTGATATAGTATATATATTGATATAAGATTACTTGTAATAACTTTTTTACCTTTTTTACTTATAGGGCCCGAGCCTCCCTCCACTCTGATGTTGACTGTTCTTCACAACAAAACCGCCCGTTTAATAGTCTTTCATGCGCCATCCTCATATACATATGGCAGACATTGACCTATAACCTTGCGCTTTTTCGCTTAGGGGAAAGCACTTTGCCTTGCCTACTACAACATCTCTGTCCCACACATCTATTGCGCACTCAAGTGCCTGGGCCACATCATAATTTACGACATTGTCATAAATGTTACTCCTCCAGCCTCCTCTGGTTGTTCCTCACCTCGATTCGGGAGTAGGTAGGAGTTGTAGAGAAGGTTT
>VOPJ01014123.1:45235-69816 GCA_014673585.1 Semibalanus balanoides
CAAGGTCAAAGGACGGGGAACTGAATAACTGCCAAAAGTTACCGCTCGATTTTCTTATTTTTTTTTTCACAAATATAGCTTAGTTAAAACTCTAGCCGCACATAAAAAATCAGCCAAATCGGTCAATAACTTCAAGGTCAAAATCAAGGTAAAAGGATGGGGAACTGAATAACTGCCAAAAGTTACCGCTCGATTTTCTTAATTTTTTCCACAAATATAGCTTAGGTCGAACTCGAGCCGCACATACAAAATCAGCCAAATCGGTCAGAAACTTCAAGGTGAAAATCAAGGTCAAAATCAAGGTCAAGGTTCTTTGACCCTGATTTTGACCTTGAAGTTACTGACCGATTTTGCTGATTTTTGATGTGCGGCTAGAGTTTGACCTAAGCTATATTTGTGGAAAAAATGAAGAAAATCGAGCGATAACTTTTGGCAGTTACCTGGTTCCCCGTCCTTTACCTTGATTTTGACCTTGAAGTTACTGACTGATTTGGTTTATTTTTTATGTGCGGCTAAAGTTTGACCTAAGCTATATTTGTGGGAAAATGAAGAAAATCGAGCGGTAACTTTTGGCAGTTATTCAGTTCCCCGTCCTTTTACCTTGCTTTTGACCTTGAAGTTACTTACCGATTTGGCTGATTTTTTATATGCCGCTAGAGTTTGACCTAAGCTATATTAGTGGAAAAAATGAAGAAAATCGAGCGGTAACTTTTGGCAGTTATTCAGTTCCCGTCCTTTGACCTTGATTTTGACCTTGAAGTTACTGAACGATTTGGCTGAAATTTCTGCGTGGCGGAGAATTTGACCCTATGCTATGTTTGAGGGAAAAATAAAAATCGACGGTAACTTTTGGTAGTTATTCATTCCCGTCATTTTTATCCTCGATTTTTGACCTTGAAGGAGACGTGCTAGAGGCAAAATAAATACAGAATCGTGTTTCCGTGTCTAATTGACCATTACAGACATTATAGAGAAATCGGTGCACGGGTTGGGGTATTTTTTACATTGAATTTGACCTTCAAAGTACTGACCGATTTTCCTTTTTTCATGTGCGGCTTAGAGTTTGAGCCTAAGCCGTGGCGGATCCAGGATTCCATCGGCCCAGGGGCTTCAGGCCCGAGGGCGCATATTTTCTCGTGACGGGGGCGGCATGGTCCAGAAGGGCCGCCCCAAGGGGCGAATCTAGCCGGCTCTTTTACCCGAAGGCCACTACTTTCATCTCCTGGGGGGGGGGGGGGTGCGGTCGGAAATATTTCGAAACTCATCTTCCATGCAACGCTCATAAGACGTAATGTTAAATACACTAGCATTTTTGCTTCGGGGCGGCATTTTTTCTTCCGAGGGCGGTATATTGTTGCTCCTGATAACATAATTTTGCCCCTTGAAGGCGGGATCGAATGCCAGCCGATTGATTGCAGGCGCCTTCGGCGCCGCAAATTCATAGCCGGCACAGGAAGCCCGCCCCCGGGCGCCTTCGGCGCCCGGGGGGCGGCAACTTCTATCGGCAAGGGGGCTTCAGCCCTACGCCCCCCCTGGACCGCCACTGACTAAGCTATATTGGTGGAAAAGAAAAATAAAAGAAAATCGAGTGTAACTTTTTGCAGGTTTATTCATTCCCCGTCCTTTGACCTTGATTTTGACCTTCGAAGTTACTGACGATTTGGCTGATTTATGTGCGGCTAGAGTGGACCAAGCTATATTTTTGGAAAAAATGAAGAAAATCGAGCGGTTACTTTTGGCAGTTATTCAGTTCCCCGTTCTTTGATCTTGATTTTTACCTTCAAGTTAATGACCGATTTTGCTGATTTTTTATTTGCGGCTAGTGTTTGACATAAGCTATATTTGTGGAAAAAAATGAAGAAAATCAAGCGGTAACTTTTGGCAGTTACTCAGTTCCCCGTCCTTTGACCTTGATTTTAACCTTGAAGTTTCTGATTGATTTGGCTGATTTTTTATGTGCGGATAAAGTTTGACCTAAGCTATATTTGTGGAAAAAATGAAGAAAATCGAGTGGTAACTTTTGGCAGTTATTCAATTACCCGTCCTTTGACTTTGATTTTGACCTTGAAGTTGCTGACCGATTTTGTTTATTTTCTATGTGCGGCTAGAGTTTGACCTAAGCAATATTTGTGACAACAATGAAGAAAATCGAGCGGTAACTTTTGGCAGTTATTCAGTTCCCCGTCCTTTGACCTTGATGTTGACCTTAATTAACCCTCGCACCGGTTAATCGCACGGAACAGTTTAAAACAAATATGCTTTGGTAAAAGTTTATTAGATTTCCCTCTACAGTGAAAATATGTCAATTTTCGCCGATTTCAGGCAATATGGGGGGGGGGGCTAACGCCCTTGCCGCCCCCCCTCTGGATCCACTAGTGAACTGGTATCGAATGTTTTTGACATTTAATCCAATTTATGCCAGCAGCGAGTAGCGAGCTTAACTGCTTGCATATCGATTTGGATAGTAAGCTCTTGGCTGATTCGCATCAAATAGTGTGATCAAACGCCTACGAAACACATCCAAAGTTGTAAAATTACATGGCATTTTTTTTTTTTTAGTAACACATCTTATGATCTTACCTTCTAGCGTTTCGGCCGTCAGCAAGATAAAATAAGAGTTTGTTGAAGATCGATCATTTCCCAAGATTAGAGATCAGATCCCAAGATCTCAAGATTGAAGCTCATTTCCCAACATATTGGGAAATTTCCCAAGGCTTGACAACACTGGTCAGCTGACTTGGGCATTGAAACCATGGGTAAGACACCTCATTTGCCAGAAGAGATTGCTATGAGTTTCTTGAACAAATTACATTGTGATTTTTTATTTCATTTTAGGATATTGACACGTGAAGGCTGTATGTAGTTTAGAGATACATATATTTGCTATATCTCTCAAGGCTGTTTAGAGATATAGCAAATTTAGGATTTCACTACACTCGAGTTTGATGCAAAAATACGCTAATTTTTAGCAGACTGTACATAGTGTACAAATACCCTTTTCAGTAGAATGCAATCAAAAATAGCAAAAAATAGGAAATAGCAAGGGCTAGAAAATGTTTATCTCGGATAAATTAACAATTTGACCTCCAAAGTTAAAAAAGTGTGAAAAATGCCCTCAAAATCAACATTTTCCCAACCTTTCAAAAACGGAATAAATGCATGTAGGAGAACTATATTTGGAGATACCCAAACTAAATCTACAAGCAATATCGCTATTTGTGACGTACGCAATACGCATGGCTCCATAATTATGAGAAGCACAGAACCTAACATTTTGTAATTTCGTTTTTTGTCTTTTAATGTCCAGATAAAAAACAATAGCGTGCCATTACTGTATTGCTAAAATAAAACTGGTTTAGGAACATGCCTTTTTTATTTATAATAATTAATCTTACATTTTGACCTTCTGTGACCTGACATTGATCTTATATCGCGTCAGGTTGTAAAATGGCTGCTACTATCGATTCAAACGTGTTAAAAAAAAAAAAAATGTGTGGCATACTTTCGTGGACCTCTTGCCAATAGTGAGCTTATGTACGTCTCAATGGGAGCTTGCGAATACCGCGCCTGGCGTGTCTCGCTGCGATCATTGGTTCCGGAGATAACGAGGGGAAGGGGGCAATATTTTCCCCTATCGGGCAATGACGCTCGGCTACTCAGCAGCTCCATACACTGACAGGCTGTAGCCGGCGCCGGTGCAGCCGCCGATACTGTGGAGGAAGGTAGATATAGTAGGAGACGGATGCCAGGCAGTCGGCCGGTCTCAGCGCAGTTAGGGCAGGATGGGCACATTGCAGGGCCTCGGATAACATGTTAACTGGGGGGGCAATTGCCCCCCCAGTGGAGACAATTGCCCCCCCCAGTGGAACTGATTTGCCCCCTCAGTGAAACTGAAGTTAAGTCGGTGACGGGCGGGCACTAGGAAACTATAGATGAATGTATCACTAACCTTTACACAAATTCTTCAGTCAAGCTGACGTTTTTTAGATCGATACCGTTTCCATATCCATGGATTTGCAGTAATGGGGGGAATTCCTCCCCCACAGAGACTGCTGGGCCCCTCCCCAGTGGGCCCAATTTTCCCCTAGTGATCAAAACCGTAGGTGAATACGAGTAACTTGTACGGTCTGTTAACCGACCCTGCGGGGCATCTGACCCCCGGTAGTTTCGTCCGCCGCTTTCTGAGACCGGTTACGTCTACGCTTGCAACTTGGGAATTTTCCTAACATGAATGAGCTGTTTGTCTAAATAAAATTAAAAAAATCCGACAGTGAGAGGCGGTCTCAAGCCCAGGCTTTTTGGGAGGTCGGTTACGAAGCGGTGTCGGCCGCAGCTCCTTTTCGTAGTTTGCGGTGGAATTAAACACAACACATGTCACTGCTATATCATCATACATACTGGTATTATTACATACTTTTGGGGCACGCGGCGCACTGCAGAACATACAATTGGAGGCGATATCCCTCTGCTCAAATTACCCAACTTAAAAATAGCTCCAAGACGCCGATGCATACAGAAGGCGTTCCGTGGCACAGTCCCCCCGTTTTACTGATCCAAACCTACATAATCGGGATATATTAAATTAACAAATTAACAAGCATCACAACCACATGTCGTTTCCTACGTCCCAAACCCTCGAACAGCAACATATTGTTAATAGGAAAATCTCCCATTTTCATCCCTGAGTACGCCAAATGATTTTGATTTTGGGTTAAATTTGCCCTTTTACCACATTAAAGAAAGACATTGATAGTCAGAAACGTTTTCGGCATGAAAACGGTTCGAGTCCACGTGCCGCAATGAGACCTTCAAAAACACAAAAAAATCGTATTTTGCCCCCTGGCCCCATTTTTTAACAAAAAAAAATCAGGTGTCCAAAAAATAATTTTTTGTTTTCCTGAAGAGCGAGTACCCGGGATAAAGAATCGAATGGTTTCCTGATGAGTTCTGACATTGGCTGTGCACGTCCTTGTGCCTAAGTCCCCCACAGCCATGGCATTCAAGTCACAGCTCAGCCCCTAGCCCTCCTCATAATGGCAAGGTCTGCTGATGCCGATGTCCGTGATATATTTTGGAAATTAGTATTTGGTCCTTTATTTTCAAGTCTATGACTGTTATGGCAACATGCCAAGGTTTTTAACCATGATTGGTTTGATAAGATTGGAATCAAAACAACAATCCCGATGTAACATGCAGCCACAGCCGTGAGCCACAAGCCATGAACTAGAGATTTTCCAGTCCAGGCCACCCGCATTCAGCCATGGTTCGGCCACCATGGGATAGCCGCCCCATGTAGAATCAAGTTCGTCCTCATCAAAATCGGCCCAGGCGGTCTCGAGATCCTGGGGGGGAAGAATCGTGCCCCACAGCTAACGTAGATTCGGCTCGCCCGCAAATAGGGCTATATTAGATAAAAAAGGTCTCTAAAGGCATGCTTCAACTTAAAAATAATACGCCGTTCAGAACCTAGCGTAGCTTGAATCTTGAGGACGGATACTCGCCCTTCGTTGCCGTCGGTTCGGAATCGGCGGCAGACCCAACCTGTGTCAATTTATATACGTTCGGGGTTGCCTCAGCTCTCCATCCTCCCATCCCGAACGTCCCCCAAGATGCTTACAGGTGGAGATGTTTTCCTGGCCAATGGCAGGTCATGGGGCTAAAGACCCAAGGCCACCAATGCCTGAACTACACGATAATTTGCGAAATTATTAATTTTAAAGCAAAAAAAAACTCACGAAAGAAAAGGCATTATTTCAACGCCAATTTACTTCTAAAGAAGCAAAAACACATGGATGCTTATATTACTCCATACTTTTGGGGGAGTTAACCGCAAAACATGTTTGCGAGTTCTGGGGTTTTCCCTGTTTTCTGGCCTTAGATCGGGCAACTGAACACAAACAATAGTTCTCAGGCCATGGTGTAGTGGAAAACAAAGCTCTAAAAATCCGTTGGTTTATAGGAACATACCCTACCCAAGAACCTACCTTCAAACAATCACACGATGAAATACCGGGGATGTCGGCCGAAGCAATGTTTCCTCTACACTTCGTTAGGGTTTGATTGAGGCGATGGTGACAAAACTACGACCATGAAACTAGACCCTATGTAACACATTGGTTATCTGCCTAATCTCATTTGGACTTTTTTTGGGGGGGGTCCAGATGCCTCCCCTGCACGACTAAGCTCGTCGCTAGCACCGGCAGGGCCCCTGGGTTAAATTGCCCCTTAACACATGCTTAGATTTGCTCCAGAAATGTGTTGTGTTAATGTTCTGGATCGATTTAGTTTAGTAAGGTGATGCGCGCCAGTGGATCCCTTTGCTCCCGTTTTTCGTTCCAATCATTTTTCAAAAAATCGACATCAACAAGGGTGTGGCCCTTTGATGATGGATTGTAATTTAACATTTTATTTAACTTCAACTATTTATTTATCTACTATTATTTCATGTTTTACGGCTTATGTTTGTCCATTATCAAATAAAAAAAAGTTCAAATGTATATCCGTACCTATGCACTGTAAAGGAGTAATCAAGGACGGAACAAGGAACCAATTTCACTAGACTTAATACGAATTTGCTGCAACCGACCCTACTAACAGCATTTGACTGAGGAGCGAAAAATGATTATTCTACCACTGACGAGGCCCCTCCCTAAAAAAAATCCCGGCTACGTGTCTGCGCTTAACCATATGCCCTAGTAGTATTTTTTAGAATTGCCCCCCAGTGAGAATTCCTTAGCCGAGGCCCTGGCACATTGCATGATGATCGAATGGCCTAAGATAGATGATACAAATCGTTCACATCACAAGAAGAATACAAAAAAAACGCGCGTGTTACCAATTACTATCATCTAAGAAATTAACGTGGTGTATTAGGGACGAAATGTAGAAGTGCATGATGAAATAACTAAAAGCAACAGCACAGCAGGGTAAAGGGCGCAGTGCTTCCAGAGACCTGCTGCGCTATGCAAAAGTCAAGTGGTATGAGACAATGGTAGAGGGTCGACTTAGGAAAATTATAAAGGAAATGGAGACACAAAGTAACAAATGATAAGTAAAGAGAAAAGTAAACCTAACAACTGGGACTTGCTAGTAAGATTCAATAAAGATCAACTTGATACATTTTTAAACAAGCCTTTGCTAGCAGGAATATCGTGCAAATTAGGTATACAAGGTGCGATAGTTTTGTTCCAAACCATAGGAGACTGACAGAATAGAGTAAACAAGAGGTAGTTTAACTTTTAAGTGTCGATAGTTTGGCAGGACCTCATCACCATCAGCACAGACCAATTCACAAAAGTGTTAGTTTACTCTTGTCTTTCGGAGGGACTAGTGGACCGTGAACCTATCCGCAATTGGGTAGGGTAGTTGATTAAGCAAGAAATCGTGCAAAACAAGGAGCAACTGATAACGCAAAAGGTCAGCGACCTTCAGTATCTTCAAGCTCTCGGAGCACTGGTGAAGTGTGCGAGATGCGTCCCGCTTCACAATGAGCCGGATAGCATGCTTTTGTATTGTGATGATGGGATGCAGTCTTGACTCAACCCAAATGACAAGGAAATCGGTAAGATACGAAAGGATAAGGGCATTGTATACAGGAGAAGCAAGTGTTTTTATCAAGCAGGTACAACTTATTATGCTTACTCTAATCTCTCTATAATGCTTACTCTATATAACTTATCGTGCTTACTTACTCTACTTATTATGCCTAGGTTTCTACTGGTAATGGCGATGCTTTTTCAATGTGCGACTTAAACCTAAGGTCTTCATCGATCAAGACACCAATATACTTGATGGTTCGAACCCGCTTCAAATGCGTTAGATTGACTGTTATAGCAGGGTCATTAGAAGGCGACTGAGAAGAGTAGAGCTGGTAATAGGTTTTATAAATTGAAAGTGACAATCGATTTGCATGAAACCATTCTGTGACCTTTGAAAATGACTCTGAGACAATAACCTGCAAATCATTCACATTAAAGGTATGGTATAAAATAGCAGTATCATCGGCAAAAAGAAGAGATTTTGCCTGCACACAAACCGAGGAAAGGTCGTTAATGTACAGTAGGAACTAAGGAAGAGTAAAGGACCAAGAACGGATCCTTGTGGGACCCCGCAGGTGACGTCCTGCGGGCCCGATGTGATACCCTTGTATTTTAACTGATGCTTTCAGTTTGATTGATATGATGAGAGTTCAGAGAAGATTTAGAGCGTTTCCAGTAATACCATACCTAATTATTTTTTAAGCATAATTTCAGTGTTGACCGTGTCGAAGGCACGGGCTAAATCTAAGTAAATACAAGCCGATACATAACCTTTAGCAATTTTTGAAGTGACATAATTGTGTGAAATACATATGCAGAAGTGTAACATGCAGAAGTGAAATAGGCATGTAAGTAGAATGTTTTGCTCTGAAGCCAAATTGATAATCATATATGATGTTATTAACCGAGATGAAGGTCACGAGCTAATGGTGCATAATAGTCTCAAGAATCTTCGAGAAAACTGACAGGACCGAAATCGGTCTGTAGTTAGCGAGCTGCGTTTGAGAACCTGCCTTGTTAACCCTATTCCCTGCGGGCGGCCAGAATTACGTTAACCTGCGGGGGGCAGATTCTGCCCCCCAACGATCTCGAGAACCGCTCCGCCGATTTCAATGGGACGATCACCATTCGATTCGTCGTGACGAAATCTTTCTTTTTGGACTCCGAAATTGCTCTTTTGTTTAAAAATGGGGGCCAGGAGGCAAAAAATACGAAACTTTTGGGTGTTTTTTGAAAGGTCATTGTGGACATGTGATTCGACCGATTTTCATGCAAAAAACGTTTTTGAGCTTCCAATGTCATTCTCTTCAATGTGTGAAAGGACAAGTACAAAAATGAAAAATCATAGGCGTACTCAGGGATAACAAATGGGGGTTGTTTTTTTTGATAAAAATGATGTGTTTTCCTTTAGTGCTTTGGCGACGAGTGGGAACGTCACACGTGGGCTTNGATCACTGGTCAGAGGTCCTGACCTCAGGAGGCCCGGCAGATCACTGGTCAGAGGTCCTGACCTCAGGAAGGCCTGGCAAGGTCACTGATCAGAGGTTCTGACCACAGGAGGCCCGGCAGATCACTGGTCAGAGGTTCTGACCGCAGGAGGCCTGGCAGGTCACTGGTCAGAGGTTCTGACCACAGGAGGCCCGGCAGGTCACTGGTCCTGACCTTCGGAAGTGCCCGGATGAGTCACTGGTCAGAGTTCCTTTGACCTACAGAGGTCCGGCGAGGGTCACTAGGTCCTGACCTCAGGGAGGGCCCTGGAGAGGGCCACTTGGTTCAGAGGTTCACTGACCTCAGAAGGCCTGGCAGGTCATCTGATCAAGGTTGCTTGACCACAGGTGAGGCCCGGCAGGTTCACTAGTCGAGATGGTCTGATCCACAGGAGGCCCGCAGATCACTGTCCTTGACCACAGGAGGCCCGGGAGGTCACTGGTCCTGACCTCAGGAGGCCCGGGAGGTCACTGGTCAGAGTTCCTGACCTCAGGAGGTCCGGGAGGTCACTGGTCCTGACCTCAGGAGGCCCGGGAGGTCACTGGTCAGAGGTCCTGACCTCAGGAGGTCCGGGAGGTCACTGGTCCTGACCTCAGGAGGCCCGGCAGGTCACTGGTCCTGACATCAGGAGGACCGGGAGGCAGTCACTGGTCCTGACCTCAGGAGGCCCGGGAGGTCACTGGTCCTGACCTCAGGAGGTCCGGGAGGTCACTGGTCCTGACCTCAGGAGGCCCGGGAGGTCACTGGTCCTGATCCTCAGTGAGGCCCGGGAGCGTACACTGGCCTTGACTCTCAGGAGAGGGCCCGGGTAGTCCGTCACTGTCCCGAACCTCAGGAGGCCCGGATAGAGGTCACTGCGTCGACCTCAGGAGGCCCGGGATGTCACTGGTTGTCCTCTGACATCAGGAGGCACACCTGGTAGGTCATGGTCCTGACCTCAGGAGGTCCAGGAGGTTACTGGTTCTGACCTCAGGAGGCCCAGGAGGTCACTGGTCCTGACCTCAGGAGGCCCGGGAGGTCACTGGTCCTAACCTCAGGAGGCCCGGCAGGTCACTGGTCCTGACCTTAGGAGGCCTGGGAGGTCACTGGTCCTGACCTCAGGAGGCCCGGCAGGTCACTGGCCCTGACCTCAGGAGGCCCGGGAGGTCACTGGTCCTGACCTCAGGAGGCCCGGCAGGTCAGTCACTGGTCCTGACCTCAGGAGGCCCGGGAGGTCACTGGTCCTGACCTCAGGAGGCCCGGGAGGCAGTCACTGGTCCTGACCTCAGGAGGCTCGGGAGGTCACTGGTCCTGACCTCAGGAGGCCCGGGAGGCAGTCACTGGTCCTGACCTCAGGAGGCCCGGGAGGCAGTCACTGGTCCTGAACTCAGGAGGCCCGGGAGGTCACTGGTCAGAGGTCCTGACCTCAGGAGGCCTGGGAGGCAGTCACTGGTCCTGACCTCAGGAGGCCCGGGAGGCAGTCACTGGTCCTGACCTCAGGAGGCCCGGCAGGTCACTGGATGCTCCGGGGGCCGGCTGGCAGTTAGTGCCTTCTCATACTCCCGCCATTATCCTCGAATGGGGTGTACAGAACCCAAAACCAGGACGCGATGAAAAATCGGAGACTGGGCCGATTTGGCGACTGGGCCGATCTTATCTTAGATATTGCTTATCTGTGCTATCAGTTAACAGATGGATATGCGTCCGGAAAACAAACGTTTATAAAGGGTTGCCACAATGTATTCCGAGCTACCACGTCAACAACGCATCTCCCTCTCGGATGTTTTCAGTGATGCATAACGTTTAGTAATGTCGCGGAAGAGACCGTATAGCGTCTGCCGTACCAAGCA
This sequence comes from Semibalanus balanoides, assembly GCA_014673585.1. Taxonomy (NCBI): domain Eukaryota; kingdom Metazoa; phylum Arthropoda; class Thecostraca; order Balanomorpha; family Balanidae; genus Semibalanus; species Semibalanus balanoides. The sequence continues at coordinate 56,091 of VOPJ01014123.1, forward strand.
GTCGGGGCAGTTTGTGCCATGGCCTAGACGCTTGACACAATTACCGTGCCATTGATTATTTACCTTCATGGAGTGTTTATTCCATCTAGTGGATCTAGGCGCTGTCGCTGTGTTCCCTCATTTGGAGTGCGCGTTGTCGTTTTGGCAGACAGGAGGAGAGCAGACACAGGCAGAGGGGCACCACTTCGTTGCCGGAAGACGGTATTAAGGCATTTTTATCTTGATGGGATCCAAACAGACGGGGCTCATGAGTATTGAATAAATGCGTTCCATGTTTTATGTAAGTAGCATGAAACAGGTTCGTCTTATTGGCGATTATACATAGAAATAACGCTAATGTGGTTAATGGTTTACGCTTTGTCTTTGTTAGCTGTTATTAAGCTATTAATGCGCTGTTTAGAAGGCATGAATTTAACATGGGCGTTGCAAGGGCAGCGCCACCTCCCGAAAGTTGGGGGGACGGAGGCATCCTGAAGTCCATTCTTTCCATGCAACGCCCATAGGCCTAATGTTAAAATTGAAAAATGTGGGGGGGGGACACGTCCTCCCCGTCCCCCCGGTGGCGGAGCCCATGGGGCGTTGTATGACCTTTTCGTGAGAGTCCCAAGAAGTCCGACAAGATTCAAAAATTGCATGAGATAATGCTTCTAAGTCGTTATGGGGCGAAACAAGGTCCCGATTCCCTGGGTCTTCCCCAAAGTCAAACCTATTGTCATTGTCTGCAGTAACAGTTGCTCAGTTATGCAGTGCAACACGGATGTCTATAAGGGGGTCACCAACCAGGAGGCGCAGCAGAAGAATCTGACTAAAAACCACACCTTTTTACAACATCCACAGCCATCAAACTCATCTCACTCATCACACAAAACCTGCCGATGACTGCAAAACCGCCGCCAGCGGCCAAACCACTCATTTGCCGGCGACAAAACCGACGCAGCCGCGACATGAATACAAAGGAGATCATCGGCGACGGGGGTGGCGCGGTGCGCGCGCCGGAAAAAATTTGCGCCACGTCCGCGTGCCTCTGACCGTGGCCCAGTGACCGCCCTCTCACCTGAGGTCAGCGGCGTCGTCAGCTGAGTCGCCAGCTGACGCCGCTTGCGTCATGTGAAAGTGGCTCCGCAGAAGACGGTGGTGAATGTGACCCGCTGGCGAGCGGCCGCCCCCCCCCCCCCGCCTCCCCTCGACCTGGCGTCGCCGTGGCGGCAGCGTGGTGGAGGTGGGGGGGGGGGGTCGGAAATACCTACTTAAATTACATTGGAAATGTCGTGCGTTTTTGGAGCGCCGGTCCGCTGGACTGGTGACATGTAGAAAGCGTTGTTGAGCGCCTTAGACTTGAGATCACCGTAGATAATTTGCTTGAATTTATCGGACATTCAGGGAGTTCCTAGTATCTTATTGTCAAGTGCCTCCACATCCTGCTAAGTTTCAATAAATATTATATTATACCGTTCAACACAGCACATTTTACCCGACCTAGCACAAACTGTCAGTTAGCTCAGAAAACTGTCAGTTAGCCACCCGATTGTCACAATTCGAACGCCACGGTGACCGTCAACATTCTAGTAACCACTAACCACCGCAGTCGACTCCCGTCACCATCACCATCACCACCGCCGCGCTGCAGCCAGCCGGCGGGCTGGGGGGTCGGGGGGGGGGTCGACGGGGTCAGGGGGCGGCAGGGGGCTGTCGGCCGGTCACTGCACTTCAGGGCTCACCACCAGTTAGCAATGCTGCGCTGCAGGCCAGACAGTAAACAGCCCGGCCGACTGGCTGATAGCGGGGGGGGGAGATCAGACGGGGGAGGGAGAACAGACGGGGGGATGGGATGACAGACGGGCAGGGGAGGGGATATCAGACGGACCCGCCGCCGCCGCCACTACGGAGTAAGTCTCGGAACTGGCTGTGATAGTGCAGCGATAGCGAGGCGGGATACCCACAGGAAGCGCTCTACGACTTGGTGTGGGCCCTGTAGAGGAGGAGAGGGGAGATTGACGTGGTGTTATATCAGTCAGGATAATACATTGCTGCGCTAAGTCTGAAAGGGGTACAATAACAGCCACTGACCCTAGAATATTTGAGTAATGTACAATATTTTCGGCCAGGGGTGGATCCAGGGATGGGGCCATGCCCTCTTTTGCCTCGAAGGGGCCACCTTATAAGCCTCGAAGATCTTATGAGGCCTGAGGGGACCATCAAGACATTGGGGGTCCGCTTTGCTACGTGCCCCTCTTGACCGATTTCTGGATACTCCACTCTCGTCGGTCGATAAGCCATTGTTCACGAGAAGCGTATGTTATGTTTTTGTTTTGTTTTTAATAATACAAACATATATAAATAAGCCTTCGTTATTAAAGCAGTCTTGATTCCTAAGAATGTCATAATGCAGAAACGTCCAGTCATAATCGTTTTTTCTTTCTTTTAAAAAATACATACGTATTTGTCACGTCTTATTAATGGTTTGACATTTTAACATCATGTCATCTTCCGTCTTCTCGCATGTATTTTTTATTTCATTTACTTAATATGTTTTTGTATTTTCAGAAGGATTCGTTGTTTTTAACCCAGACTTAAGACGACCACACCACACACTCACCTATTAGGTACGAGGTATGTCACCTATTAGGCTCGTATGTCATATGTGTAGGTACTATTGTCTATTACCCTGATGAGTACTCGTATAATGGTGGATAGCTAGGCACACAATCAGTGAGAAAACGTTTAAAAATTGCGTCATCAATACAGCACGTCTCAACAACTTTGCCTTTAACACATTCATAAGCGTATAAATACAAATTACGCCTGAGATCGATCCTTGGTCGTTAATCAGAAGTAAGCGCTTTTCTCGTCGGCCGGATCGACACCGATGCCGCATGGAGTGACAAACAACTCCGTGACAGTGTTACAAGATATCTGTACTGCAAATATAACTTGCAAAAACAACATAGATGCCTTAATTTTAAGAGTTTCTGCTCTTTTGCGCAGTAATGATGCCAGCAGATAATATTTTATATATTGCGTATTCTTTTTCAAATGTGATGGACGATTAGCACAGCTTTAAGACCTGATCTTCCCGAATGTGTTTACCACGTTCACGGATTCCTGTCAAGACTTCGAGACCCTGGTATTCATAGCCAAATGACGTCCCTGTTATAAGACCGTAGCCTTTCAGTTTAAAGGCGCGCGACCAGCATGTAAACAGGATAGCGGAGCAACCAATAGACACATGGGTGTCAACCAAACCGTTTTGATAACAGCGTGCATGGCCTCAGATTAGCGACCGGCCGGCGAGGTAGTAGTGGGCGCCACGCGTAGTACGGACGGCTCGGCCGCGAGCGGTTATGTTCACTGACGATCGCCCGGAGGCATGAACACACACACACACACACACACACACACACACACACACACACACACACACACACACACTGACAATCTGACACCCTGAGGCTAGAGCTGGAAGGCAATGCTGGCCATCCCGGCTAACATGCGATGTCATCCTCATAGCTCGATGACAGCGCGGGTCTTGTCACATTCTCCACCGCGGGTCGTGACGTGGACGTGACGTGAGCGGTACGTGACGTTAACAGCTGTCGCCGCAGCGTCCACAAATAGCCAGTTACGCCGATATGCTCAGATCAAACTACCAGAAGTGCATGGGTAAGCGGCTGCCTGAACCACTGCGTGGCAGTCATAAACTTGGAAAACTATGTCCGGCCAGCTGGCTGGTGTACGCAGTTTGCTATCTGCTGCGTCACCGGAATGACGCAGTACGCCACATTCGCCGTACTTGCGGTAGGCGCTCAAAATACGCCGTCATGCACAGAGTCAATATTGGTGCAGTCCTCGCTGAGATATGATAACTAAAATGGTATACATGTGCGTTGCAGAGACGGTGTAGGTCATGTGAGCGAAACTGATGCAATGGCTCAATGCCAGCGCGTCGTCACAAAATTTGGAGTGTGGGTGAGGGGCAGCCATGGGTGGCTGCCCCAGCTCCCATAGGGCTGATGTAAAAACCCTTCTAATCTGAGAGGGCGGAGCGATTCTGGGGGTCCGACTCCCAGCCCCCTCGCTGTGGCGACGCCTCTGTTACAATGTCATATACCTATTGGTTCAATATGATCGGCAACCAATGTATTAGTGATATCTGCATTTTACGTTTCATTTATTATCACATCTACATAATCTGAAATTATACACTCGGGTGGCTTGGAAAAAAACACAGTTTAAGAAGAAGAAAAAGTTAACAGAAAAAAGAGACTAAAACAGTACAGAAACGAGGCAGACGAGTTGTCGAGTTTTCTGGGATAACTTGATGCAGCAGTTGTGTACCCTGACTGCATGAAACCCACCAGTATCAGAACTCAGAAGTGCAGCAGCGATTTTGCTCAGGTCACATCCGGAATGCATTCCTCGTCCTTTACATCTAATCTCACCTGATATACGATCCCCATGACGTCATCAGTTCCACAAACCCTCACCTCTACAACTAACCAACAGTGGTGGATCCAGGATTCAGTCAAGGAGGGGGTCACGTAGCTAAGAGGGCCCCTAGGCTTTGGTGGGACCCCTCAAGCCTTGGCGGGTCCTTTAGACCTTGGAGACAAATTAAATCCGGAAAAGACTCTTTCAGTTCAAAATATGGCTTTCAATTAAAAATGGGCTTCTATAAACCAGAATGGGCCCTCTTCAAGCCAGAATGGGCCCTCTAGAGGTCAGAGTGGGTCTTATATAAGTCAGACTGGGCCCTATGGAGCAAGGGTAAATCCATTTTTTTAGAAGGGGGCGGAGGCTAATTAGGGATGCCTTCCAACAATCCAGGGGCGCCATGACAGCTGATAGGCGCCCTGTAATTCTGATAGGGGCACCTAAGTGGTCTGAGGGGCGCCCTGTTATCAGAATAAGGACGCTGAGTGTTCACGGGCTGTCCATCGCCGGGTGCCTGGCGACGCCCGGCGACGGACAGACCGTAGGGCGCTCTTCTGACGTTCTGGCAGGGGAGGGCCGCGGACCCTGCGGCCACCCCTTGGATCCACCCCTGCTATGGAGGTCAGAGTGGGCAAAGTTACTTGCAAGTTGTTTGAAAACGGAGTGGAATTCGTTTCGAGTCACTTTGATTGGTATGCCCCCCTCGGGCTATTGGGTTCTTTCGAGGCTCAAGCCCCCCCCCCCCTCTGGATCCGTCACTGCTAACCGACGACGCACATTCGCCAAGTGCGTAAAAGCCGGCAAGTGTCCGCAGAAGCGCGCGATAAATGGGCCTGCGGGATTCGGGAAACTCGGCAGGTATTACCCGGCGGCGCCACGCGGCCCGTATCAGCCGATAGCACTGTTTGAGCGGCGCGCTGACCGGCGGGGGTGTGTCTATGACGTCACTGGGGCTGATTGGCCCGCCGCTGCGTGGCTGTGCCGGCGGCGCGACGCTCAGGTACGGTGCTGATCGCGTGGCTTTGTGGCCTTGCGTCATGTCCTGGGCGGAACAGAAGCAGGGCATTGTGGTGACTTGATCAGCGATTCAATTGTGACTGATGACGTCCACCTCGGTATTTAGAAAGATCTATAATTGAATAGGTATTGATTATATTTTCTTCACAAAAATAATGTTTTTTTGTCTGCATTTTATTCTGTAGTTCCGTAGTAGTTTCTCTCATCAATTTAAAAATGAAACTCAAATAACAAAATATCATGAACGTGAACCACGAAAGTGATAATGCTTTTTCAAATGTAACGGTAAACTCTGCTGCGAAGTACTGGAAGCAATCCAATCAGAAACAGTGAGAGCCAGGTATACTTACCAGTAAGGCGCCGTAGTTGCACGTGCGCATTTGCAGACACCCCACCCCTGACTTATGGGAAACAGGCGGCTGCGAGGTCCCTGACCACACACCAAATTTGCACACAAACTGCTCAGCCGTTTCTGATATATAAAATAGAGGTGTGCACGTGCGCACGTGCAGTCACCCTACCCCTGAGTTGTGAGAAAGTCGTGGCTGAGGGGTCTCTAACCACGCACAAAATTTGCGCACAATCTGCACAGCCGTTGCATTTTGTTGTAATAAAACATTTCTGAACACACCTCACGCGGCACGTGCCACGCGCAGTGGTAGTCAGCCACATGAGTCGGCTCTGGTCTGAAACAGGGTAGGTTGGATGGGGCTGCTCAGCAAAGAAGACCGTTTGTCAATCGGAAGTGTGGTTAAAGAGATGCCCAAAAGCGTCGCCACAGGTTGGGTCGGGTTGGGTCGGGCCGCTCATCAGATTTTTCCCATAAAGGTACCACGTAAGGACGAGCGAGCGCGAAGCGCTCGCTCGTAATTACCTACGTACTAGTGATGTCATTTTCCCAAAATTTCCTGACCAAAATCAATTAAATACTAAACAGGAGAAATTTTGGTTGACCAACTATTGACCGATTTTGGTTGAGGCCAAAAATGTCCAAGATTTGACCGATTTTAAAATAGTTTACTTGTTTATACACACTGGCAAAAATAGTTTTGTTAACATCATATTTCATAAAACGCACATGTACAGTTTCCAAAAAGACATTATAATTGTGAAAAAGGAACTAAATACATTTGGAAAGCATAATAGTGGATGACGCAAGCAAGACCAAAGACAATTACATTGACTATTATGACTAAATGAATTTCGAGCAAATTGTGCATCAATTTGCTGGATAGAAATAAGAATGCGTAAAAAATGAGACAAAAAAGTGAATTGTTTAAGATTAGGCTGACCGAAAAGTGTCCACAAATTTATAAGCCTGACCGACCGATTACCAAATCGGTCATACATTTTTTTCGGTAACAAAAATTTTGGTAACCGATTGACACCACTACTAAGCTACTATAAGAACTTTAACGTTCCGATCACAATTAAAACAGGTTTTGCTCAACTCATCAAGTTTCCAGGTATTGAGTCGTCAATGATAAGATGCATCATATTTTGGTTTGTCTGCGATCCGGTCAGATTGTTCTAGTTCATTAGTACCCTATGTATAGGATAACCTATATTTAGGTTTCAATTTGTATTTTAATCAGTACCCTATGTTGGGTTGGTGTTTTGTTCGAATAAAGCTTCGTGCATTGATATTTTAATCAACACAGCTTAAAACAGCAAATAGCATGATGGAAATTGAAACAGTGTGAGAAAACGACATCGTAAAAGAGCAGTATTTTTTCTTCTAAAAATATGCTTAATAACTATTTTGTCTGATGTACATTGAATAGTAGGTTTACGTACGAAAGGCACTGAAATAGTGTCATAAAATGTAGCACTGGTGCTATCCTCCGGAAGTTCGAATGTCGCAAATTTCCCGCTAAGACATGTGCGGCGATTTTGCCGGTACTTCTGCGTAGCTGGTGCGAGCTGTGAGAGAGTGTCATCTGGCCGTCTGCAGCCGAGGGTCGGAGGGACCGCCCCGGACGCTCTCAATGGCGTGAGATAGTGCCGATGGCAGCTGGTATATGAACCGGAACCGTTGACTGTCGGAGACGCACCGGCAGGACCACATTGACAAAACCGACTACTTTACAGCTACAATTTATAAGGTGATTCGTAGTTCGTATATTAACACGTTTAAAGGAAAAATTCACATTTTGATTCATTTATCTGCATTTATTGGTGACACATGTATGGTATAAAATTGATCGTGCCTCAACTTACAAGTTAAATGAGAACTTTTTTAGATTTTAAAACAAATTTTTTGTAAAAAAAAAAAAATACACATGGTGACGAACAGCATGATCCATCATTATCTCTTGTTTGATGTTGATTTGTTAACAAGTCATAGGGTTAAAAGTTAAGTAAGTGCGCCCAGAAGCGTGACAGCGTCCCAGATTGGTCAATGAAGCAAATCGCCGACACTAAATAGGTCGCCGTCCTGGGTCAACTTTATCCGCCGAATGCATCACGGTTTTATGAAACGTTTTATTTATTGATTATGAGAAAATTAATCAGATAAATGTTTCATGTGTGCATTGTTATGTATTCGATACGTTGTTTTTATCAAAATTAATGGGACCAACATCTAATTTATTAGAAAATTTGGAAAACACTTAACCCTATTAGTGGCAGGGGGGCAAATATTGCCCACCCTTCAAGTTATTCTTATATATCTCCGAAACTGCTATGAGTAGGCTTACGCAACTTTGGGACTTTTCCTAAAATTGATTTTCACATCTGAAATCAAAATTTTGAGTTTCTGATTTGAACAGAGGCGGTTCCAGGGCTCAGTTTTGGGCCGTCCAGGGCTAAACGAAATTACAGATGTTAATGTACTTTCTGAAATGGCTGTTGATTGTTCATAGATGTTTGGTACATACTCTATATTTCGCGAATATGTACTACATATTCGCGAAATATAGAGTGCAGGACACATATGATATGTCTTCATGATAAATAGCAATGCGTAGGCAGGCTATCTTAGCTCGGACAGATAATTCGCTGCCAAGTACTTATTTGCGAGTACCGACCATTATAAGCGTAGATCGCTTATCAACTTTAACTTAAAATATATTTCGATAGGAATTTTTAGGTACATGGAAAATGTGACAATTTGCAATATATTTTGGTCTCGTTTGTCGACTTCAAGTAATAACTCTATTTTTGTGGAAAAGGGTAAATATTCCCCCTTTTAGTAATTGTTCTTCTTCCCCCTCGGCCCTCATGCACCTGCTTATGCCTGCAAGGAAAATCGAATATCGCGTGCGATTCTTTGGGCGCGGATGCGCGGTCATGAAGCCTGAAGGAGCATCAATACTGATACGTCTTCGTCTTCTGGCGTCAAAGTTATGTTATGCCAGCAGGGGCGTCGCCACGAGATTTTGAGTGGGGGGACGGACACTGGTGGATCCAGCCGTCGGTTGGGGGCATTTTTTAGGCCAAAAAGGCAAATATTTTTTTCTCCCTGGATTTTAGCCGGTCACCTTTTTTGGTATTAGAGCTTAAAAAACATAGAAAAATGCAAAAGCGCAATACATTGTAGCATACATGCTACGGAATATACACATATAAGTAGTAATAACGTTATCTCAAAACCGACTGCGGGGTGTCGCCCGACGTTTTTAAGTGGGGGTCAGCTGAAATGACGAAAAAAAGCTCTCTTTTGCAAACCATTTCAATAAGAATTTGCCCATGTTATAGTAAATACGTACTTCAGATTATTTCGCGCCGCGGAGCGGCGCGAAATTTGTACGGGTTTTTGCCTGATAAAACCCAGAAATATAGACGGTTCCGGCCTCCGGCCTTGTATGCTGATAAGTAACTAGACAAAGTTATATAGGCAATTGCGAAAACTGCGCCGCAAAGCGGTGGTGAAGTTTTCCAGTTTGTTTTATGCGAATAGCTGGATTTTGACTGCTGCAAAAGGCACTTTGAACGAATAAATTGTTATTTTTCCTGATCAATTGTTTTAACTTGTCCAGTTTTTCTCGCTAGGCAAAAGCCATTATACATGATAACCATTTTTTGTGGGCTTGATCGTTTGGGGGGAAATACAGGCCATTAATGCCCTGGGCAACGGCTCTATAATGCCCCCAGGAATCCGCCAGTTGCTGGTAACAGTGTAACATAATTTTGCAAAGCAGCGAAAGAGGCCAGCCTACGACTTTTACGCGCATAAATGGTCCTGTGTATCTGGAGGAGCTTGGAGGAGATTGTTTCGGGGATGGAGATGGAGGGTCCTTAACCCTGGTTTCCACTATTTCATCTAGATATTCGGTCGGGCAGCAACGCTGGCCACCACTGGAGCAAGGTTCGCGGGTGCGATGGTTAAGCGTCTTTTGCGTTGCGGCATTGCCTTTTCGGAGGCTTGGCAAGGCCAAGACTAACTAAACATGTCGCCTACAGAGTTTATTATTTAGGGACGGGCCCTGGGTCAAGCAATTAACTGCCAGGAAAGGCTCTGCCATACACTAAATGGATTGAATTTCTTCATTTTCAAAATTTGTATAAGCAATAACAAAACTTGTGTGAAACGAAATTGGAAAAAATGCATGTTTCCGAGTGAAGTGCAGATAAATGCCCGGGGACACTGTCCGAAACTGGAGGGGATAATCCCCCCAGCCTAACGGCTGGGGGGACGGTGTCCCCCCCGTCCCCCCTGTTGCGACGCCCCTGTATGCCAGTATCACAGAGTAGTCTCCAGGCTGTTGAAATTGTAAAAGATGAACGGTGCAGTAAGGGTCAGTATTTGCTCAACTTAAGTATTTTTGACCCCGTGTTCATATCAAACGAATTACCACGGAATCATGTGCAGGTGCTCAAACTAAATACTATCGACTGTCGCACAACATTTGTAAGTCACATTGCTTTTTATGTTGAGACGTTTGCTTGTTAGATGTAGCGAGTGTTGTGATGTTTCCGGATTTGACGTATGTGATTGATATAATTACCTTGGTCTACACTCTACGACGGACGATTAAATAATGCAACTTGAACATGAACTGTCGATGCTTTTGGTTATTACTTTCGGGTGCAGGAGATGTAATAAAACCAAGCGGTTTCTCGGTGACGGGGGCGGCATGGTCCCGAGGGCGGCATTTTGGGGGGCATTTTTTGTCTTCAGGGGCGGCATTTTTGCTTCGGGGGCGGCATTTTTTGTCTTCCGAGGGCGGTTATTATTTGTGCTCTGATAACATAAATTTTGCCCTTAGAAGGCGGGATGATGCCAGCGATGGATTTGCAGGCGCCCTTCGGCGCCTGCAAATTCATACGCGGCAACCGAAGCCGATCCCCGGGCGCCTTCGGCGCCCGGGGGCGGCACTTTTCTATCGGCAGGGCTTCAGCCCCTACGGCCCCCCCCTGGATCCGGCACTGACTTGAACATGAACTTCGATGCTTTTGGTTATTACTTTCGGGTGCAGGAGATGTAATATAACCAAGCGGTTTCTTGCACTTATTTACGGCCGCGACTCTCTTGTCAAATAATCAGGGCATTTTCCAGTTAGCGATATTGTGAGTAAAAAAAATCGTTTTCATTGCTTTGTAATTAAAAATACCTTCCACATCCAGATTTTCACACACGTTTATACCAGCTTTAGCACTGCATTTACAAAATGTCATGCTTCAGCAAATATATCACTGGAGTTTTTTGCAGGATAAAATGCTTCTGCACACTCACCTTCGATTTCATCCCCCTCCTCGGGCTAATACACCTCTCATCCCGGAATCTGACCGCTGACCTAATCTGACGCCGCGACGACAGCCTCGTTCGTGCTGACCCACTCTGGGTCTACCCCTCAGTCCCGGCGGGCCACTTTCCGCCGCCCGGAGACCGGCCCGAGACCGGCCCGGAACGGCCGTCGCGCCGTGCCGCCGCCGTAGAAAGTGAAACGGCCGGCGGCGCCGTCGAACCGCGGCGGCACATTCACGGCCTAGGTCGGCCGACTGCTTTCTCCGTCGCCTCAGGGCAGTTGGCGTCAGCAGCCGGCACTGTTTGCCAGAGCGACGAGTCACGGCTGATGTCACGCCCGGCCGGTCAGCCGCGTACAGCCGTACAGCCGGCATGGCCAGCCTCAGAGGGCGCCGGACGCTGCTGCCAGTCCACCGACACCATAAGGCATGCCGCGCTCCAGTGAGCTGGTGGCTTTTCAAGGCAATGATGTTCGGCAAGCAGCAGCTCATGCGTTAACATTCGGGCATATGTTTATTATGTTCTGGTATGTTTCATACAATGCGTATTGCATGCCTATTGCCTACATCAAACAAATAGCACGGAAGTGTGAATGAGAGCAGCATATATTAATGAGAGCAGCATATATAGCAGCTGAGGGCTACTCAGACCGACAGAGGGGCCCCTCAGGCCGACCTTCCACCTCAGGCCGTCAGAGGGCCCCTTAAGGCGCCCTCATGCCGACTGACGGCCCCTCAGGCCGACCAAGGGCCCCTTGAAGCCTGATCGAGGGCCTCAATCAGGTGGCAGAGGGCCACTCAAGCTACTAGAGAGCCTCACATGCCGACCTAGGCCCTCAGGCCTACATAGAACCCGCCTCGCCGACTGAAGGTCCCTCAAGAGCCAATAGAGAGCCCCAGTGCGGGTCGAATTCAAACGGGCCAAAAAGGACGCCCTGCGGGACAGCCAGAGGGTCACTCCAGGCCACCCTAGAGGGCACCCGGGCCGACAGAGGGCCCCTCATAGCCGACAGAGGGCCCTTCTAATGTATGTATGACCCAGCCCCCCCTCAACAGACAAAGGATTAACCTTCAGGCCGATCAAAGGGCCCTCCATGGCCGACCGAGAGCGCCTCTCAGGCTTATAGAAGTGCCCCTCAGAACCGAACAGAGGGCCTCCCTCAGGACGACAGAGGGCCCCTCAACCACAGAGGCTATTTAAGACCCTATCTAGATTGAAGAAGGCCCCCTCAAACCGACAGAGGAACCCCTCCAGACCGACAGAGGGGGCCCCTCAGACCCGAACAGAAGGGGCCCCTCAGACACCAAGGCCGCTTAGATCGACAGAGGGCCCCTCATGTCGACTGAGGGGCCTCCTCAGGTCAACCGAGGGCCCCCTCAAGTCGACAGAGGGACCCCTCAGGACAACAGACGGCCCTCAAACTAACAGAGGTCTATATAAGACCCCATCAGATTGACAGAGGGCTCCTTCAAACCGACAGAGGGCCCCCTCAGACCGACGGAGGCCCCCTCAGACTGACAGAGTGCCCTCAGACCGACAGAGGGCCCCTTAGACTGACAGAGAGCCTCTCATGCCGACCAAGGGGCCTCCTCAGGCTGACTGAGGGCCCCTTCAGACCGGCAGAGGGCCCATCATGCCGAACCGAGGGGCCCCCTCAGGTTCGATCTGAGGAGCCCCCTCAAGCCGACTGAGAGCTCCCTTCAGACTGGCAGAGGTCTCCTCACGGCCGACAGAGGGCCCCACGAGTCCACGATGGGCCCTTTTGAGACCCGAGGTGGGCCCCCTTCAGACCCGAGATGGGCCCCCTTCTGAGATCCACGAGGTGGGCCCCCTTTCAGACCCGAGATGAGGCCCCTCTGAGCCGCGACCGGGGGGGGGGGCATTTGCCCAAATGCCCCCCCTGGCTGCGTCCTTTGAATCCGGGCCCCCATATATGCAGGATTTTAACATTAGCACTATTATTGGGCTATCCCAGCACCCCAAGTCCCTGCCTGCCCCCCTCCAGCACACCCACACACACTCAAAATTGTGTGGCGAGATTTTGGCAGCGTGGTCGCTGGATAGCGGATGATTCCCTTGCCTACCCGGTGCGCTGCCCCAGCTCAACCCATGAATGGACCGGGACGCATCCTCTCCGAATGCCTGAGAATCCTGATATGTTAGATTAAGTCGGCATTGGGACGGAAGGAGAACAAAAGGAGTAAGATGTTTTGAGATCGTGTTTCGAGGAAAAACAAAGATTACTATGTTATCTCTGCTTTGCAAGAAACAACATTAAATTCCTTCATTGCTTCCCAATATATTGCTACCATCTCTCTGGTAGCTTTAGACCAGATTCATTTCTGGCGCCAATCAGACTTTTACATGCCGGAAATTTACGCATACATATTGTACATATTGAGTTGTACTTTGGTTGTACTTGTCTGTGCATTGCATGAAATAAGGACGTTGGTGGTATTTTTGCTTATTTATATTGTAAAATAAGTCAAAAATTTATTTCAGTGAACTTCCTACCAATCATGCTTCAGGATGAAGAGTTAGGGTCGGATTCTAGTGATGAAGATTACAAGCCAGGAGGTAGGTTGCACT